>VOMN01091999.1:0-19350 GCA_014899125.1 Orchestia grillus
TTTTCTTCTGAGATATTTATTTAATAGTTGCCAAGCTTTAATAGCAGAGCGTGCATATATATATATATATATGCACGCTAGGATGCTTTAGAAATCATAGAACTTATTCGGGCCCACAAGAAGCTGTAGTTATAAATGTCCATTGTAATTGTTCAAAAAATCCATCTCTGTAATTAGGATGCGTGCAACCCTTGTTCTAATTAATTTTTTAAATCGCTTAAATCAGCTGTTTACAACAATATGAAGTGTCGTTTGAGCAGAGAAGTGTAGGAATGAAGAGCGATCGTGACAAAGTTAAAGAATAAGTAGCGGTGAAAAAAGGGAAGCCAGAGTGATAGATTGTATGGAAAAACACTTGAGATAATTTGCACCGTCTGTGTTGATAGCCTGAAAAGTAAGAGCTCACCCTGACCTTCCTATACTGAGTTAGTCTCATGATGCTACCGTCAGTAGACTCTGAAGAATCATAACTTTCACTTCGTTCCTTTGTATGCATCAACTAAAAAAACATACCACTGGTAAAATGCAACACAAATTAAAGCTTCGTAACTCTTCTATGAGAGTTGTGTGTCTGCGAACCATAGATGAATATTTATTTTATGTCAGCCGAGCATTACCTCACATTCGGGAAGGCACTACGTACACAAGAATGTAAGTTCCACGGACAAAAAATTAAACACCTATTACAAAAATGGTGTGGGACCCCCACAAATACGAACAATGGCGGCAGCTCTGCGCTACTTTGAGTCCACAGGTGCCCTAATGTACACCTGGTGGATTTTAAATCCCTCTTGTATCAGCTTATATCGTGCAGTACGTGGACGATCTTCTCGACGTTCACTTTTTCGTTTTAGGTGTTGTCGCAAATTTCGTATTGGGCTCATGGCTGGGTGCTTAGCTAGCCAACCTTAGTGCTAAACGTATCCTGAATGATTCTCATGCCAATTATAACAGTTTTATCCCAATGCACCCAACAGTTATCATCCTGAAAGATTGGCAAAGCAGCAAGCCTTTTTACATTCAGATATTATTCAAATGGCAAATTTTATTACCAAGCAGCTTAATGTAGCCATGCTGGTTCAGCTTGACGGATTCGTCAACTAGAGGAGCTATTTCTGTGTAGTTAACACAGCACAGAATTTGACAGATATTTGAAAAGCGATGGGTGACTAAGTTTTTGCACAGGAGCTTATATCCGAGACCTCTCAAGTTAATTTTCCAATAAAACGCGCGTGGTGAAATCATTCAAATTTATTCACTTAGTGGGAGCTAACCATTCCCCTATGACCTATACAGGGTTGATAAGCATAGCTGATCGCTCTAGGCCACGCTGTAGAAACATGTTTGTTTTGGAATTTCGAATGAAGTAGCAGGTCTAAAAATGTTCTATTTAAAGTTGTCCATAGCCCGGAGAGCATAAACATCAACTCGCTACAGTTCATTTACCTTCCTTAATACGATTTCCAAGGCCTGCAGTACCCGACACGTTGCCTCATCTAAACACGAGTCAACTAACTCGGTTCGTAAAGCAGAATTGAGGATAGGAAGAATAAATATTAATTCTAATCTGGCTTAAGGTTTTTACACATAGAACTCGCCAACGAAGATTGATCGACAATATCGGGGCATCTAGGCTATTTTTTTTACTCGAGCTTGGCTGCTTCGATTAGTTCTGGCTCAGCTGCAATGAAAGAAATGCGTGTTCAATCCCTAGGATGAATCAAGTGAAAGAGATTACAATACGTGACAAAGTAACACAACAAGAAGGTCGCATGTTGTCTCGGCAAATACGTACTTTGATAACTTATCAGTGTCCGCATCCTATATGCAAATCCAGGTACGCATCACGTGAAGAACAAGATGCCAGCAGCAGGAAGACGAGCGGCAGGATACTGCGTGGAGGACACTAGTATCATTTTCCATATTCTTAATTTTAGTTTAAATTTCGCTCGATAGCAATATAGCACCTATATACTTGTTAAAAACTCGTACCTACCTTCTAAAATTATATCTCGTTTGGACTAGTAGCAGCTAGCTTAATGAGCTATTATAGAAAATTAGATGAAATTTATATAGAGATACCGATCCTCAGACAAGTAAAGTAGAATATTCCGAAACTTGAGAAGGTCATACCTTAGAGGGAAAAATTTCATTTCCCTTACACGGACTTCAACATCAACAGTTGACTGCTGTGAATTTCCAGGCAAGGAACCGTGGGCCTAAAGAAATGATCATTTAGTAGTTACTCGGTCAACTGACCAATTACGGTTAAAGTTCAAGTCAACTAACCAATTAAGATAACAGTTCAAGGTCAACTTATCAATTGAGGTAAAGGCTGCCGGTAAACTAATCAGTCAAATTTAAATTTGTACTCATGAAGCTATATTTATGTATTTAAAATCTTTTATGATGGGAAACTAATGATCCAAAGTAGGCTTAAGAAGTTAAAATTTTTTATTACTTCCTGTACAGACGTTGGAGGCGTTACTTATTTCAATTCCTTGCCGAAAGTGGAAAAGTATTTACTGTACAAGAAAATGTAACACCATGCGTTGTCTTTACGAATCCCGTCGGATTACTCAGGCTATTAAGCGAAGTAAAGAGAATTCAACGATTGAGATATCCGACGAAAATGTACAAGACGAACAACATTAACATGTCCTGGATTGAGTATTTGATTTTCCAATCATTCAGAGATTAAGAAGAGTAATCCCCAATACATTATTATATATAGAAAATTCATTATTTTTTTTACAGAGAAAGTAAGTGGCATGAAGGTATCATAGATTTATCATGAAGACTAGCATCACTCAATCATAGATTCAGAAAACCACAAAGTTTCAATTCACTGCGTCAAAAGCCGCTGAGTTATGAAGGCAAAAGCTAGGCAGCTTCACGCAATAAATTCGCATTGTTGGGAAGTAGTAATAACTTGAAGGCAAACAGTAATTTAGCCTACAGTGAAACAATACATGAGGCCCAAGAAAAGGAGTCCAGTCCTCCCGTCTCGGCCTCACAGGAGTCCGCGCTTCAGCAGAACTCGGTGCCCTTCAGCTGGCACGCTGCCAGCTGCAGAGCACAGAACGCGGGGTCACAAAGTCTCATCAGACTCGACTGACTCGGTTCTCGCCACTGCCAGAAGGTGGGGTGACTTCACTTGAACGAACCACAGGCCAGTTAGTAAAAGCTCTAGTGTTAGCTCTAGTACGTGTTCATATGTTTCTTTTAATCATCGTTTAATTTACACACTTACAGATTGCATAGAATGAGGTATCTCGTCCACTTAAACAAACGATTTTACATCGGTTCCATAGTGTACAGGACGACGTCTCATAGCGTTCATGCCTTCTAATGACCGAAATGATAGTGCAATATCTAGAAAGTCTGTTCGTCATGTCAACTCATACCTGCCTCAACAAGAGCCCAACGCTATTTTAAGCCAACACTGCCCTCAAACAGATGTGAGGAGCAAACGGGCGAGGTAAGGCCTCAAGTTTGAATAAATAAAATAGGATGTACAGGAAAAGCTGCTGACTGCAGCCATCATTGACCAGTAAGAGTAACGAACACAGCGAGTTAATATGTTCACAGTTTGCTTGAAGCGTTTCTGCTTTTGCTATTCTGCGACATTATAAACTTGTGTGTGCAAGATATGCTTTATTGGCATTTTTTAATGTTGCAGTGTTAATAAAAATTCCCTACTACTTCTCTCGTGAATTTGTCTATTTTTCATTTGGGTCTGCCGAATTCTTCAAGGAAATTTTGCCGTGCTCTGACGTTAAACATAATTCAGATGTCATTCTTCTCCAAGGGTGCAGTTGGTGTCACGATCTGACACTCCATCGCAGTTCACTTTATGACTCAGGCGTTTCTAACATGAACGAGTTTGTGACCACCGCAACTTTTGGAATGGGTTACAGTCTTGGAATTTAGATGAGGACATTCTAAGGATGACTGATATATCCATCACGGTAATATCCTGGTACAAACCTATAGGCTGATCTTAATGATTTTACACATTCATATAATAGTTAATCAGCCTTGCTGCTATCTGATTGGGATGATTAATATTTAAATGAAAAATAATGTTCAAAGAAACTACTGTTAAACTATTTTACATATGTATTCCATGCACGGAATCATCTAACATTCTCACGAACGAAAAATTCAGGTTTATCGTCACGATACATCGATAGTAAAAGAAATACGATTTCAGAGGATAAAATACCTGGTGTTTGCACAAGTAACACAAATCAAACTCAGTGTTTCGCTGCGAACAAATTGACATATGCATCTCCTAGTAAAGCACAGAGCAGACATTGCCAATTGTTCTTATTGTAAAAATTGATGGGTTTGTCTTAAGCGCTGAAGTCTCAACTGAAGCCTTGGACAAGTAGGATTGACTGGATCCAAAATTTATTGCCTAGATTCCTACTCTAACCTATTCCTTGGGCACACACTTTTCACTCTAGTTAAATCCATAATTACTGTTATCAGCCTTCTGTTTCCACTTGTGTAGTTAATGACTGACCATAGTGCTGAGAACTGATATGAAACTATAACCGCATTTAATCAGGAAGTAGAATCACTTTACACTACTCAGCACACAAAATTAAATCACAATTCAAGTACAGGAATCAAAATCATAGGAAAGGTAGTGAGAAACTGCAGGTCAACGGATTAGCAAACGAATAACAAATCTAAAAAATACTCTGGTGAAGCATAATTTCCAGAAAATGCACGTATTAAAACACGTTAGGGACTTTGCAAGTATCTATAGGATGCGAGGGTAGGTACCTAGTACCCTGCTCAGTAGCTCTTAATCTACATAGTAGCAGATCAGCCTCTGTAGCATTAACAGCTGTGCTTCACCGTGCACCAGCATGCGTAACGGCGACTCAACACGAAGTATACGTTTTGCGCCGACCAGCGCACCCAGCCTTGGCTGAGCGCCCCTGGTGTAGATCTGCTGCCGCAGACAATGGTCCTCATGTCGTGCATGCGCAGCTCTGCACGCAGTGAGACGATACACCCATACAGGGAAATGACTAAGTTACGTCATAGAGGAAATAATGGAGTTATAAGCCAAATAGGAAATTACAGTTACAAATTAAAGAGGAAATAACGAAGTTAGAAGTCAAAGAAAATCAACGATGTTCCAAGTCAAAGAGGGAATTACAATGTTACAAGTAAGAAATGAGATTACAAAGTTAGAAGTCAAAGTGGAAATAACGAAATTAAAAGTCAAAGAGGAAATGACAAAGTTAGAAGTCAAGTGGAAATGACGAAGTTACAAGTTAAGAAGGAAATGACGAAGTTTAAAGTTAAAGAGAAAATAACAAAGAGAAACACATTAAAGTTGGGAACTGTAAGTCCAAAAGCCATGCGGCTTTATAGTCTAAAATTACCCATACTTGCAATTGCTTCATGTATCACCTTATTTTGTAATGTATATAGTACCTGTGTCATCCAATTCTCTTCATAGGGCCTTGAATTTTGCTGGAGGGCTACCACACTCGTGATAAAATAAGAATAATACATGCAAATAGGCTTGTCGAACATCTAACTAATGACGAAATATATTTGAGTAAGGTAAATTACTTTGACTGGATAAAAAGGGCATTTAGTTTGACTACATCAATCACTATTTCCTCCTGGATATAAAAACTATCCCATTGTATTATTTAAGTTCTTCCTCAACATGACATCCTTTCCGTAGCCGCACGTCCACACTCTCCAACACTGAATCCAACACTCCAACACTCACCGCGCTTCCTGTCTCCGTCAATGGTAGCACGGCCTGGAGGTCGGCATATCGAGCGCCGCACCGTAGCACCGATACTATCAGGTCACGGCAGGTTGAAGGAAGTCCGGTGCGCAGGTGTGGTTGTGGAACAGTTGATGCACTTGTGTGTTTATGTTCATGTACAGGGAAATCGAGCGAAATGTACACAAAATTTATTTAAATGGCTTTTCACTACAGCAAAGTTAATGATAACTTTTATACTCAAAACAATAACAATGCCGTGCGGTTTACACTTTCTTCTCATTGTTTAATGTATACACCTCTAGTCTTCACTACACATTTCAACTTAGTAAACTGACTTCATGTTGTACAGTGCAGTGATAGTTTCTAATGGGATATCGTCCCATCATTACACATAAGCTTAGCCTGAGTTTCTCTTAAAGAAACTGAGTTGGATCCCCTTACAGCAAAGGTTTCTCATTCGTAAAGTGCGATATGCATTCTCCTCTTTATGTTTTGTGATATGTTTTCTCATTTCTCTGCACAGCAATGCAGTAATTGTAAAATTTCTGCCTCCCAACGCAGTAAACATAAACAAAATAAAAAAATTATGTCTGACTAAGTTATCGTTCATACGATGCAGGGCGAAAAGCTCTGACAATCTCAGCAGCCTTGCTGTGGAACAATCTCACATAGTATCTAAAAAATCTCCGGTCACCAAACGATTTCAAGGAAAGAGTGTGTCGTCATTTTGCGTCTCAGCACTAACATACACGTATACATATCAATGTATGTGTGTGTAGGTGTATATACATGTTTTTAATATTTGTTTCGAAATTTGTCTTAGCGGCATTCACAAAAGGATGTTCGAGCTGTGATCATAAACAGAACTTTCGCAAACCGGCTAAGACCGCTGCCTCAGAATAGGTGTTTCGTTTTTTTGAGCATCTGACGTCGGTCAAGAGCTAGTATGCGTGAAACCTTTAAATATGATACAATACACCACTATTTTAAAATATCAATACGTGATTGGGTTTAAACTTAGTGAAGCACAGGCGTTTTACATTCCTCACTGCCATCGTTTGAGATTCATATGTTTTCCAAAATCTGTTACAACAGGTATCACGATTAAGCAGTGCAATTGCTCAGAATATTTCATAAGAATCACGGTATGAGAAGCTGATGTTATTTAATGTAACACAGCTTCACTACAAGTCATCGATATTTCATTATATATCTTTAGTAACATTTTCAGCGTTATGTATCTCATTTAGGGTCTTTTAATGCGATTTTTGATTTCACATGCATAACGAATTGTTCAACAAATTTGCACAATAGTTTAAACTTTGTCGATTACAATTATCCATCACATTGCAGTGCACGAGGACACTCAGCCACCAAATTAGAAGCCATAGTTTGCAATACTAATATGATTTGCATCTTTGATGCAGAGCGTTCTTATTTTATTTATTGCCAAGTGATTTACCATTTCATGTGTCACGTCTGTAATTTAATTTATCTATGGAATAAATAATATTTTCTCACTAACAGCACAAGTTTATGCAGTACAATCGTTTACACATATCCCACCCTTAAAATACGTTTTACAAGATATAGTGAGCAGATATCCGTATAAGTTCAGTCACTTCAACTCTAATTCATATTATAGACGTCTTACTCTGTAGATTCAGATTAGGTTCGATTTTTTTGTCACCATTTTGCAGTCTATGTTATGTAGAAAAAAAAAGAATCTAGGTTAGAATAGGCTATCTTTGCACTGTAATGATTATATTATGAGGTATGGACATAGATCACACGATATTTTGAGTTAATACTTAACTTTTCGTGGTTAGGAATGAATTCAAAATCACAATCAGATATCTTAATGCAACTTCCACACGTAATTTTAAGATGATAGTCTTACTGATCACAATCAGAAGTTTCAGCGAGACATTCAGATTTTAATTCTAAGGTTGTACTGTAACTAATTGAAAAACCGATTATTACATGAATTGTATGTGACTGATTTCAGTATGAACGATTTTTCTTTCTTTCATCTATATTCAATAGCAAAGTTTTCCGGTTTGCTCGTATGTTGGTTTCCAAATTAAATTCAGATGAACTAAATCTGAGAGGACGGCTAAGTCATTGAAACTTATAAGGTCTTAAAGTGGTTTCTATTACTATTGACTTTTGTTGAGTTATGTCTCACAGTAGTTTCTAACTATTTTTGGCTTATGAATAGTATTACAAAAGTATATCTTGGTTTATATAGGCATTATCACACTTAAGACTTAAATTCTGTTAGTATACAAATAAATACTATATTTAAAAGATTTGTGCTAATTTTATGTTACAAACATTAGTTATCACAATGAAATTTTAGAGAAAACGGTATCACTGCCGTATTTATTGGAGTTATCTCGTTCTAAAAAGAGTATGGCTTATGGTTGATCAAATCCCTTAGGAACTGAATCATCCTTCAATTCGTTATCTGTATCACAGCTGCCAACGTGTTCTTCAACATTACTTAAATATTCTAGAGCGGTATTGAACGAAACTGGCCCAAGGATTTGTACTGAATAAGACATTGGACGTCCAGCTGACTTTAGATTAGGAAATTCTGTAAAACTTTTATCTTCCGTATTATATTTTTAAATTTCACTGAACAAATAATTGTAACAGTTCCTGAAATGATTTTTTCACTCACCCCAAGTGATGGGTGTACCAAATGCAAGCTCATATGTTGTCACGTGATCCTCGGGTCCACCCACGCAAACTCTCGACACACTGCGTGCACACCGAGTGAGGGCTCTAGCCTTGTCCTGATCTATATGTTTTACGTCAAAATCAGTCCCGTGTGCGTGTAACATATGTGCTTATGTTTGTCCTTGGCCTTTAATTGATAAAATTGGTACAGATATTAAAATAGGAATCAAAAATTCTCAGGCACCAGCGGGGTCAGACTGAATTTGTTGCAACAAAGGGAATACCCAGAAGGCGGGAAATCAAATCTTGGAAAATCATAGATAATATGTTTATTATGTTTATTTCGCTCGATACTTGGCACGTGACATGCATATTATTTTAACTCAAATTTACCGTGATACCAAACGACAATTTATTCAATATAACCGCCTAATTCTTCACCACAGCCTGTCCATGACGTCTTATGACGCCGTGACTTTTCGCGCTGAAGTCCTCCAACATGTTGTCCCATTCTTACTTCAGGATTTGTTCACGATGGTCAATATGTGGATGCAAAAGTTCTGTTGGTAAAGAGCTTCAATTTGCCTCATACGTCATAATTCAAGATGTTCAAGTCTGAACTGGAAGGAGCCCTGAAGTTGGCAGGTCAAAAATTTGAGTTGTCATTGCAAACTTTCTCTATTTTATTCGTAATATGAGCATGAGCACTATCTTGGGCCCATCCATAATTTACCTCTGGGTTTCTCAGATTTCTTCTCAGGTAAAACTTCATACCGCAAGATTTCAAAATAAACTTCAGCTAACCATTTTCTCTGGAACTGGAAAAAAGGAGACGCATCCTTCTCCCGTCAGACGCTTCGACTTCCAGAGCTACGAGGTAAGCTGAGTGCTTGGTCTTTACGACGCCATTTACTTCAAACAGCCGAACAATATATCTAACACTGCAACAGCTTGAAACGGCATCAAATGAAAAAATTTCTTCCATTTCAAAATATTTTGACCATTTGTTCAATCTGCTTCAAGTACCGCAGCACCCCTTTGGTCCTTTCAAGCCTTCTGGCTTTCATGACATCGGCCAGGATGAGTTTCGGGGTCCTCACATACTACCCCATTAGTAAATAGGTATACACAGCGGGTTGATACAAGTATTTGGACATGTCAAAAATTGATTTTATGTTAGTTTCTGAAGAAATGGAACCAATAAAATAATATATTAAGCAAAAAGATACATTGACACACCACTGAGAATCGAAAATATATCTTTTTAAGTTGAGAAATTAATGAAAAATCCACCAAATACTCGATGAAAAATGTATTTGAGTACCTTCTAAAACAGTTTATAAATGTGTGATTTCTACAAGTTTCAAACGCTGAATACACTTGAAACTTCCGGCCAATCCTAAATGGTTTTTGATGCAAGGTTATCATGAGATTTTACGATTAGTTTTGGATTTTAAACCTACATAAAAACATCACAAAATGCCGAAGCAAAGACAGTTATCAAAAGATGTCGAAGATAGTATTGTTTCTGAGCACGCGACAAAAATTAACTATCGGGATGTTTCTAGGAACCTAAGTGTTTTTGTAAGCGCTGTAGGTTACATTGTAGAGATATGGGAGATGACTGGGACTAGTGAAAATTTTCTAAGACCTAATACACCCCGAAAGATATAAATTTCAACTTGAAATTCACTAAACCTGATACGTTAGATTAAAACTAATCCGTCTGTGACAGGAGATTAACTTCAAAAAGATCTAGGTACCTCTGGAACACACGTCTGCACAAAAATAGTCGGCAATGAACTTCAGCTGCATTAATTTAAATCATGATTTCAACCCAAGACCCTATTATATACTGAAGAAACGCAATCTAAAATCAAGACCAGCTTGTAAAAGAAAGTTTGAAGCACGATGATGATTGCTTAAGACAGATTTGTGTTCTGAGGGAAACATTGTAGAAGATAATGGCTATAATAATATCATTCAAATTTGGAGAAAAGATGGAACAGCCTACACCCTGAAAGCCACTATCCAAGATGTAAAACTTAGTGACGGATGCATAATACTATGAAGTTGCTTTTAAGTTTTTCAGTTCACGACAATTAGCAATAATTGATGTAAATTCGGATAAAACATAATATCCTAACATTTTGAGAGATAATTCGCAAGAACCTCCCGAGGAATTGGATATTGGACCTGAGTGACTGTTTCGACCGGACTATTCGACCGACAAGCCTACCGCCAAGGTGATGCATTAGTGATTCCAAAGCAACAATACCAATGTACTGGCAGTGCCTAATCAATCACTAACTTAAATTTGATGGAAAACTTATGGAAAAATCTGAGATGTGAGGTCCACGCAAGACGACCAATCAACCTCAGTGAATCGAAGGTATTTGCAAAAAAAGAATAGGCTAAGGTTCAACTGAAATCTTTGCAGGATTTAGTGAACACTTGTGGAGCTCACTCACAGCTGTAAATACGTATGGTAAAGCTACAACTAAGTATTAAATTGACTTTCTCAGTCTCTAAATATTTTTGTTTTGAGATATTTAGTTGAATTGCATGTATATTGTTCTTATCGGTCTATCTGTGGGGATACCTCACTCTCAATGTGAAAAAAAGGATCGATGTGATAAAGATTCAATCACAGACGCTTAGGATATTTACATTAAATTATTAGCGTTGAAACGATAAAAAAGAAGATAAATATTAAACTCTGAAAAACGCTTGCACTAATAATGAGTATAAATATAGCTTAATATAATTATAAAAGCATACTCCAACTAAAACGCTGTTAAAAAATTGAGATTGTAAGCAAGTTTAAGTAAGTTGGGGCAATTTTTCGACTATGTGGAAAGTTCAAAATGAACTAAACCTACGTATTTTAGAATTTCTTTTTACTTTTACTGATAAAGCAGAACTGAATAACTACCAGAGTTCTGTGAGATTACTTTTAGCCCAACTTTTTGAACTGAGCATTTTAGCGGATGGTCTATATCGACATACTCATTATTAGCGGTCGTGTTTTGCATCGCTTCAACTTTAATAATGGAATGTAAAATTCCGAAACGTTTGCAATTAAATGTTTATCCTGGTTATTCTGCATATGTATTATACTGTATGTAAGAAACAAATATATCATTTTTTTCATCACTTATGTTCGCTGGTGTTAATCTTCTACTTTGAGGGCATTTTAAGCTATGTTTTTAAATAATGTTTAAAATAAAAAATTGTGTTCTAATGTTTGTTTCGCCTCTCTGTGGAACAGTTCTGATGATCTTACCACGAACTTTCATGTTCATGGCCGATTTTCTCATCGATGTTGGTCTTTTGAAATTTGGGGTTTGAGAGGTACATAAAAGAAGATCATGATCCTGATGTTTATTCGTGCCTCCAGCTCCTTGCTTTCTCTTGATGCTTTCCATAATCACCATTCGGTCTTTAATATGGCAGACAGTGCTGACAAGGGTCCCAAATTGTCAGCAATGCCCCTCATTGCGACACCGGCACGAAGCAAATTTGCAATATGTTGCCGCTTGACTTCTGCAGTAAGCATCCTAGCTTGTAAGACTGAAACTTCTGCTAACATTTACTCTACTGCATAAACCATCACGTGAAAATAGAGAACAATGTTTTAACATGTAAATTCAGGGATACATGAAAAATTAGTGCCGAAGTAATCCAAGTTTGGCTTCCACATAAAGCAAATGCAACAATAATTTGTAATGCTATGCAGATTTCGTTTTTGCGGAATGTGAGAGCAATCACTTTCGTGGAGCGGCACACAGCACACACCGCATTGCTGCTCGAATAAATAATTGAAAAGTTGCCAGCTGTAAATTGTTCGTATTTAATCAGTTGACAAGTTTTATTACTTACTGCTAAGCAATGCAATACTGCCTATTCTAAAGATAAACTCTGTAGGAAAAAATCGATGCCCAGGAAATAAAGCTGACCAATGTCTTGCAATCAGGATATCAACTGTAATCTAATTTAGTAGAGAGCTGAGTCAACAGAATTTCATTTTAGAGTTGTTACTCTAGTGCTATTTGCCACCAGATTTCACTTCCAAGAGGACAAGGGCAGTCATTTTTTGCGAGAGCGACAGTCGGATATAGATTTACTCTGAATTTTATATGGAAAAACAGCTGATCTATTCAACCTTCTATTTAATCTGATCTATCAATGATTAAAGTTTATAGAATTTAACAGTCAAGTAAGCCACTACACGTCATTTGATCAAGGGATCCCAGTTCGTCCATTTCCAAACCTTATAAAATTTCGAGGGCGGTCGTTCAGCATTGTCTCCCTTAAAAATAAGAAGAATTTCAGTTCAATATCTTCTCTAGTTGCTTTCCTACAGCTTTTCAGATAGAAACTGCTCATGTTTTCGAAGGTCAAAAGTGCCAAGCTTGCTCACTATTTAGAGCAATAGAAGCAAGCACAACCCAGAATAACTTCTCACCACCGACTAGTTAGATCTGCCAGTGCTTTTGCACGCTTGAACAACTTTTCATACTGAATTTGTGCATGTTGGTAAAAATCCAGATAAGCATAACTCAGCATAGATCCAGTTCTTGAATGTAAGTAAAAATTCATTGTGCTACTCCAGGAGTCCATACTTTAATCACCAAAACTCTTCTTTTATTGAATCAATTTAGCCAAAAAATTGTTAAAAGGATTTTAGTTTTTACTTTCCATGTATGAATAAATTGAGTCGCCATTACGCATTGACGTCCAAACATATACACTTGCAAACTTTATTTAAATGTATTGCTCCCAAATATTTTGGTACCAGTGGACGCGCCTCCATAAAAGATGGTGGGACAAATTAAGTAAATTAAGTGCCCTCATATGCACAGCAATTCAGACATGAAATAATATTGTATCAGTGTAACTGATACGGACTTCCTTATCTGACAATCTCGCTATTAGTTTAGGAGTAGGGACCCGGGAGTTTTCTCGAATATGAATCCGTAAGTGAGTCGCAGAGAGATAGACAGACCTAGCAAGCAGCACTCCGCACTCTGAGGACCGACGTCCACATTCGCTTTATGTTATTATATTATGGACCGACAGTCGCATCTTTTTGCGGTTTCAAAGAAATGTTTCAATCACCACAAACTACGTAGTTTAATTTTAGTGAACTGTTTCTTAATCGCTTAGGAATTCTTTATTTTTTATGTTTCCCAAAACATTAATACTGGACCTTCATTGAGTATTGGATGAGGCAACCATGGAAAATGGTTTTCATTCCACTCACTAAATAAAAGTATAAGCAAAAAAATCGGTTTCATTTATAAGATTGAAATTGAAAATTTGGCATCTTTAGTTAAGTCGAGCTCAAACCTGCGTTGTAGAATCTTCTTGTCTATTGTCAACGTTTCTTTACCAGGCTGTAGCTGACGTTCGCCGTAATGAAATGTCGATGGCATCTGACATTCACTGAGATGACA
The DNA here is from genome assembly GCA_014899125.1 of Orchestia grillus. Taxonomy (NCBI): domain Eukaryota; kingdom Metazoa; phylum Arthropoda; class Malacostraca; order Amphipoda; family Talitridae; genus Orchestia; species Orchestia grillus. The sequence goes on from VOMN01091999.1 coordinate 13,915, forward strand.
TATCCCAAAAATACAGTCCAAGTTCAAACAAGTTACACATGCATATATTCAGCAGTACAAACAAATAGTGTGGTAAAATTTTCACACGCAAATGACTAATCATTACGTCTTTCTATAATAGAAAAGACCAATTTAAAATGATAAGGTTTGAAAACTGATTTTAATTATCTTTTAGCATATACTACAATCTTCAGGACTTTCGAGATTACGCTAGAATTTCAGAAGCTTATAGAATATTCAAGCACGTTCAGGAATTTCTCAGCCAAGAACCCCTTTTAATTCTACTCCTAAAATAATATAAAGAATGGATGAGAATGTGAAGAACTATTCCAAAACAATTTCAAAGATTTTAACATTTTTAAATTCTAGAACATCTATTTAGAACTTACTCCTGAAGTGCTGTGGAGGGAAATAATTTTTCTTCCAGAACGTTCTGAAATATTGATGAAATGGAAAACAGTTACATTTTATTCCCCTCTTTCTCCCCTCCCGTTTCTCACGTGTCTGTTTAGACTAAAATACAAGCCCTCTTAAATTTGAAACGAAATGCAAGGAATTTAGTCGATAATGAATTTCCATAACTTCGGAGTGATCATTTTTATTAATTAGCGGGCAACCCACTGTAAAGTTCGACATAGCATCTATAGTTTGAAACGCGCTCTTTCAACTATAAAAAGATGAAGAAGATCGGAGAAGGATATTATCTCACAAAATTACCAAAAGCTGGCTTCTCAAAAATTTTTAATGGATTTTTGAGTACATATTTTTCGACGTAAGAGCATAAAGGTAACTAAATTTCATGCATATGTAAACATTATACGTAGAACTCATGTTAGCAGCTATTGATTTAATTGCTGCGTTCAAACAGCAGCTATTAACTGTTGGCTCCTGGAATTGAGCGAAGAATTTCTACCTGATACCCTAAGCTGTGCCGGTAATAAGCTATGCACATCCGAATTATATCAACGTATTCTGACTCAGCATGAAAAGTAATCTATGTCCACGAAAGAACAGGTCTTCAGAGTTCCTTCAACTCCGATGGGCAAGCTTGGCATTTTTGGCCGGACGCACTCAGAGAGAACATGTCTCCATTTCAAGCGCTGTTTGATAGACCATACAAATAATGGACTAAAATTAGACGAATAACCATGGAATACCAAAATTCTTTTGAATCTAAGCGGGGTCGAGCTAGCTGTCAATGAAAGTGGCCCATTTGACGTGAAATGACCTTGATCAATCATTTTAACGTTCATGAAAATAGAAAATTAGCCGATTTATTTTAACGTCTATCGAAATTACATTTAACATCGAAATATTTCCAAGGATAAACATTTAAACGGAAAGAAACATTGAATTATCTTCACCGTAGAACGCTGGGCACATTTGACACAAGATACACGCTGAAGCGCAATTCAAATTCTGTCAACTGGTCGCTACAAACTAAGCCAAATGGAAATGTTATAAAAAGTAAATAGTAACACAAAATACGCCTCGGTAACACTTGGGTTAGTAAGAGAATTAGTTCATCTTCCATTTCAACGACTGTAGTTCCTCAGGGCCGCGCTAAAATACATCACGTCATCCTTTTTTTGAACCACTTCTTTCCCTTTTCTCGTTGCTAAATATTTACCCTCTAATATTTCTGATAGCAACAAATCACTTCTACAATGTTTTTCATAGCAACGTTTCATTCATTCAACATTTTCTTATTATCATATCTTACATTTAAAATTTCTTGTGGCAGTATATTCCTCCACTATTATACTAGTGTTATAAATCTCTTTCTATTTCTTGAAATAACATTTACGTATTTTCAAAAATCTTATGGGCAATATTTTTCTTTTAATACCCTTGATAGTGCTCCTTCCATCATCGTGTCTAAGCGCAGCTTGACCACGCGGGAAAAATGTGCTGTTCTGTGAAATCCTTGCGGAGTTCTACGAACAAAATAAAAAGTAAAATTTCCTTTGACTGTTGCCCGTAGAGCTTACGTACAGAAATATCTTGTATTTGATAAATTTTATAGTAGTTCGATGTTTATCATTAGTTATCTTAGTATTTTTTTTTTAATTTTTGAAAACCAATTATATTTCATCAGTTTTCTTCACCTTAATATCTCTTTAGTTAACAATGTTTCTTTCAGCAAATATCTATAAGACGTTATGATGTTCGGGTTATGATCCATGCAGTCCTGAGCAATGCTTCGTTCATTATTCGTCCTCGATCCTTTTTTCCGAACATTTTACGTACCACATTTAGGTACACTGCCTAAAAGCCCAATCTCGTGGGCCGCCAGAGTGGCCAGACAGAGCGTGTTTGCGAACGGTCTGGCACAAACACTGCATGCTGTACCACTCAAAACACGCCTCTCACTTACCACTGCGAGCAAAGCTGCTTTGCTTACCTCCCTAACAGCCTAAATAAATATAGTATGTTTGATAGGATTCCCATCAATCGTTATGGATGACAGTAAAAAGCCCTTTCAGCGTGTTGGCTGAAGATGGCATGCAGAACAACACATTTAACAATTGTTAAATTTCTTGTTATTCAGAGAACAACGAACGATTTTTTTATCGACATGCACTTCCCCTGGAACCGTGTTACCTCAGATCTCTACAGTTACTCTCATTAACATTCATTTCTCTTTACGTCATGAATCATTATTTTCTTTTTCATTAACAATGGTTCATTACTTTTCTGTAACATGAATATTTTTCACTCATTATTATGAAATGTCATTATTTATCGTTGTTTATAATGAATGCTCGCAAAAGCACTAGTGTAGAAGTTATCTCTGGCAAGGAATCTCCATGCAAAGAAAACTTTGCGTGGTACATTGTTTTTCTCGTTGAAGAAAGTGTCGACAAAATCACAGTTGAGGCTTCAATTTATTCAACAAAAACATGTCAAAAAGATCCTAACTGGATTACATTCTCTCTTCGTTTGGGGAAGCTCTGTTCCTCACCCATCATCATTCTTCTCGTTTCTCCAAAAAGCATTGAATTTCCAAAACGTTTTTGTGTGCCTCAAGCTATAACCAATCTCACACCCGCAACCGTAATGTGTTTTTTATAAACTGCTAAGTTTACAAGATCTAAACATTTAGAAAAATTTACAACAGCTCGATCCAATTGCATTTATTTAACATTCAACTATATGCTTTCCTTCATATGGTGCAATAATAATGAAGAATGGTTTAGAAAGTAGTTATGAGTAAAAAACTCTAGTGTAACCGCTGTAGCGATCTATACATTATCTTATGCTAGATCAGGGCTTCAACTTAATTGACACAGCTCAGTCACATTAGTATTGGATGGAGCACAGTTCCTGTCCACACACACAGACAAAGCTCAAATAACCATGATTGACCATTGAGAATACAGCCTTTTTTATCCGTGACTGCCATTGCTTCAATGTAATTAAAACTTACCAATTCTTATCGAATCCTGTCAAATAGATCTAGTATAAGCTAAACTCTACCCTAATATATTAATACACTAATTATGTAACTGTTGCTATTACCATCCTCATGACTCATATGTTCCAACGTCATTACTCATGACCGCTCATCAATCAAAATTATTGAACGATTGTTTGTTGTGATCCGTGTAAACAATTATTCAGTACATTTATGAATCACTAATAGTAAAACCATCATATCTTCCATGACCAACTGTTGCCTAACGACCAAGTTCGCAATCTCGCCAATTTACATCAAATTCTTTCAGAAGAGATGCTTTGAACAGAAATCAAGGCTACCACGCTGGCCCTTGTGTGACCTCCAAACAGAACCAGGGCTTGAAAAATTCAAATGGACTCTTCCATTCAAAAGCCGTTCCGCGAACGTTGACATGAGTACAACAGAGTGACGCAAGAGAAGGGCTTATAGAGAGCACTCGTGCGAGACCCAATATCTGAAAAAGACGACAAGACATCCACAACAGCCCCTGAGCTAGCATGCAATAATCGATGGAGTCCTTGCCTTTCATAACGATCTCCACACACCCCCAACCTTTTCTAGGCAAGTTTAACTGGAACATTCGTTAACCGTGGGCTACAAAGTGGCAAAATTTTAAAGGAACTTGTCACACATTATCACCGGGTGTGTCTAACGTTTAAAAATGACGAATAAATGCCCTAACATTTATAAGGAGTAGGGTCCATTTTCGATAAAATAACGCTAGTACGCACACTTCACTTAGATTATTTGAACTTTTACGTACACGAAAGTCTTTAATTAAGTTTCTCTTGACTAAATTATCGGAGAACAGAACAATACACCTTTTATAGACAATTTCAAACAAGAAAAATACCACAAACATCAAGGGAGCACAACTGATAAGGGCAAATGCATAGCTCGTGCAGAAGATGGAACAAAACTTTTAAATTCCTTGCTCACAGAACTGTTAACGAAACGAGTGTGATTAAGCCATGTAAAAATAATTTATCTTAGTGAATTCAACTCGTCATTGATGAGATTTGTGAGTACTGAATTTCGTAGATTATTTCACCTCCAGAGTGGTCAATATCATAAGAATGAACATGCAATGAGTAACAGTTCATTGCACTGAAATTTTATAGCTCAAAGCGACCGTTTCTCAGTGTTTCCGGTACGAATTGGGTCACATTAGGTACTTAAGGCTTCCTCAATGAGGTTTGTATGGATTAGGCGAGTTTTTGACCTGTCAGGAAAAAAAGTCTCTTTTCCCGCATAGACCAGCCAGGATTTGGTCATATTTCTTCATATCAATACGAACGTTAGCCTTACACTCTATAGATTCTAGTTCTTTTGAGCACGTGAGCAAGAACTAAATTTTGCACCTCAGCTACACGTGTCCTTTTGCTACCATATAGCTTAATTCTAGCAAATTACTTTTCGCAGAATGCTTAAATAATATAATTTAGATCATTTGCTACGTATAAATAGGAAACTTCACGTAGCAACATATAAACATAGGTCTTCACAACAATTGAGGGCAGTGCTTCTGCTTATGTGCGATTTTAAAATAAATTTGAATGTCTTTTTGTTCGATATCTTGTGTTAAAAATTTGTGTACAAATGCGATTATCTAATTTGAAGTTTTAGAGCTAAGACGACTCCATGACATTCAGATAAATCCATGACTAAGATATTGGTGATGGGGTGAATATCCGCGTACGCAACTGCTCACATTCTGATATTTTCCAGACATACAAACCCGCTTGCGCGATTCGAACAAGTATATGACTTCCGTATATGTAATTCAGTATTCAAAACTATCTGGATCCGCACATACATGAACAGGAGCAGCTGAACGGAGGCTTAAAGCTGCATGTGCGTCGGGTGCATGAGCACTAGCCCCTGTGCCAGTGTATAATGTATAGAGTAGGTTTCCATTGTATATATGTAGACAGGTCGTAGCAGGCTATGTCTGTGCTTGTACATCGGAATGCGAG
>VOMN01092006.1:0-84061 GCA_014899125.1 Orchestia grillus
CGCTCCACACACGTACATCGGGTGGCGCGCTCCTCTTGCTTCTTCCCTTCAGTTAATAATTCGCCTCCGTGTCCATTTTCGGGCAAATATGTGAAGTTTTGTTTATTTTCCATGAATGATTTTATGTAGACATTGCTGTAGACATTGAAATTGCTGTAGACATTGAAATGAGCTCCGGGATGATGTCCCACACGTGCCAAGATTTGTTCTTACCAAACGTTCCATACATGTTAGAACTGTGTATTCTGCATTTCCAGTGATGTTTCAGTGTTGATATCAAAGTGTCTTGTTACAGTGAATTCTTCAGTGCTATATGGTCTCCATGAGCGCCTTGTTCCGTAGCATGGATACGGTTGTGATTTGCCGACAGTTGAAGCCTCTCGCCATGTGCTACGGTGTGACGCTATGGTTGTGTTTCGACCTTGGCGGCTCGTTTTGAATCGTGACGGATTTCCTTCTAGACATCGTAAGCGGTCGTTTGCCTCGCTGAAGTGAAAAACAATAAATAATGAACGTTTGTAGAGTTTGAAGACTGGACTCCAGTACCGTGTCAGTGCCTGTGGCCTGCGCGAGGGCACGTTTGACAGGTCTCAGGACAGGTGTCTGTTGTGAGGTACGCTTTCGTCTTGAGCGTTCGTAAGAGCTGACGAAATAAGTTCTTTAGCTTTGGCGATTGTGTTACTTGTTGCGACATCGTAATGAATTGTGGGACTAGCTTTCTACGTTCAAGTACTATGTGTGGTTTACGTGGGTGATACCTCCGATTTCAATCGTTGATGAATTCTGTTTAGCTTGAATATTACTTATACATATTGAACATTGTCAAGCACAAGCGTTCGTCTCGTCAAACGAGCATTAGGATGAGTCAAATTTCCAATTTGCGCGCATGTTCTACTATGAATGTCCTGTAAGTGCGGTTTATGTTAGGCGTGTATTGAATTGGTGTGGCTGTGCAAATTCTGTCGTGATACAAGACTGTGATGCGGCTGTGCGGAATTTACTTGGTCGTAAGGTAGACGAAACGCATGATATGATACTGGGTGATTGATGAATTCACGCGGGTTCAGATATGCTTATTTATTATTAACTTTATCCTAAAAATAATGTTAATAAGAACTGAAAACAATCACGTCTAACCAAATTTTTGTCATTATTAAGGGCAGAACAACGAGAGAAAAGATAGTTCATACGAATACGATCCTCGTAGTCGGCGACAAGGCCCGGTCTCCTTGGCAAACGTATCAAGTACAGGTGAAAGTAATTAGTTTTTTAGAGAGTTGAGAGTTGGTTACGTTAATATTAAACTTTGTTAGTAATTTAGGGTGAGATTGGGTCATGCTAGGGCCACTGAACTCTTACCCATCACTTTTTTACACAGCTTGATCAGGGACGTCGTCCTACTTAGTTTACTTCAAAATATTCTTTAATGTATGATGCATGGGAGATGGCATCACATCTCGATAATATCCTGCATTTTCTTACATCCATATCGAAATTTTTTTTCAAGGTTTTAGTCGACGTCTGATATGTATGAGTTAAACATTTGCTTGGTGCACTCGAAATATTTCTCATAATGTTGGTATTCAATCGCACTCGTGGCGAAGCATGCGGCACGCAGGTCTAGGGTGCCCGTTATGATGAACGTCTCATGGACGTTTGCGGATGTCGAACTGTGGGACGGAATTCGCTTCAAGTTCCCGCGTCATCACGCCTGTGCCAAATCCGAGTGTTGCAGAATAATTTTCAACTGGCAACTTATCTATGGATAAATTATCTTCAACTCTTTTTTTCTTCAGTACACCTTATATTTCTATTGCTAACTCCGTGTACGGTAATATTACTAAGGTATCCTAAAAAGTAAATCCTCTCCGTTTCGTTTTAATGTTGAATTATTGGTGTTAAAGAGTATCTTATCAAACATGAAGTTCTACACTTCCGTTTCAGCTAGTTATATTTCAACGTTTAATTTGTGGCTCAGTTTCGTTTTTCTGATGTTTTCTATTAATATGAAATACGGTAGAATGAGATGTTTGTTGCGTAAGGTGTGCAGTGTCTCCTGGCCGTCTTACGACTTTCCGAAGGGTCGGGCCCACTGCAAAACCTGGTGCATTTGCTGTGTGTAGGTCAGACGCTTTCACTACTCATTTTCAAAGAGTTCAGTGTTCATATTTCTTATCTAAGGAAGAATTGCAGCTGCATCCTGAGGTCAAACTACCATGAAAGCGTATTTTATTTAGCATTATTCATTAATTCTACACTCCTAGCAGAGCATTGTTCTCAGCGTACATCATTAACTTGAACCTTGTAGGGTGTAAGAATGCGGCAATTCTGACCTCCTTCGGAAAAAGCGTACGTATAGGATCTGTCCTTGTCAGCAACATGAGCTTGACTTGAACGCGTCTTTTGAACGGAATTAGTGACAACCCATAGTCTCGATACCTGCATTAGTATGTTCTGATCTGCCATTGTTTGGGTTGTTCTTGTACGAGAGCATTTTGCACCATTCACACGGAAAGGGTAAATTAGAATTGCAATTAAGGTTTAAAACCATTCATAAGTCGAGGTTGTAATTGAAGCGGAAGCCATCATGATAAAAATTGAGGACCATGTTTTTTTTTGCTTACGGTGTATTCATAACGTGCTGTTTACGCTTAATTATTATCCTTAGTATTTGTTAACTGAGTGAAGATCCGTTAGTCCTAGGTTGTGTTGGGTGTTCTCATCCGGCAGTGCTAGGATGTGTTGGATGTTCTGCTACTCCGCCGTCTGTGCAAGTTGCGTTAGAGGTGCCCTCCTTCGAGAGGATGAATGCTCTGAAGAAGTTCGTCACCATTAGTATCACTTGCGAATCTAAGTTCTGGGTTAGGAATTCGATGGTTGTCTTCATTCTTATTATTTTTTATCTAGTATAGGTGGTCTTTAGCTCTTCCTTTATATTGACGTAAAATTTAAGATTTTTCTTCCACCGTTTTGTTTGTTCCAACATGGAAAATTTCGTTTAATTCTTGTTAGGTTGACTTCAGTGAGATTTGTGACCCTGTGGCAGAAGAGAATAACTATTAAGAAAATGAATGCTTCTTTTCACTGAATCGTTGCGTTTATCGTAAAAGTGTTGTCCTTAAAACGTAGAAACTGAGGTATATTCTAGTACTTTCTTGATGATTCTTCTTGCATCTGTTTCTCTACTCACCCACTCCTTTGACGTGCGCAAAGTTGACTTGTATCATATTCTGAATTGCTCAGATTGTATCTGCTGCTCTGAGTCCTCACGAGTCCAGGGTAGAGTTTATCCCGCGTCAGGCGTTGTTTTCTTGATCCTTAAAAGGAAAGTATAGCAGTGCTCGTCTTTATGCTGCAATTTTGGACACCCGAACGCGAGTTTTTCTTTTCTGAAAAACACGTCTTCGGCATTCTGAACACGCGTCTGCGTGCACCTCTACCAATTCCTGAGCGTGTTTCTCGCACTCGCTTTGTAATGAAGACAGAGAGTGAGGTATGCGTATTGACTTGCTTTTGAATGCCCTGCGAAATGGTGGGCCAAATTATTTCTCTTGTAGGGCTCGCACTTAAGAAAGATTTGACCGTGATTCCAAATTGTGTTAGAGTAGGCTATTTTTATTGATCTCGGCCTTTGCATTGGATAAATTGACAGAAGTTGAGTTGAAGTGGAGGTGGACGATTATTTCAATCGTAGCTTTAACTGTTCTAAATTTGGTACTCCAGAGCTTTCTTTATTTACAGATATATAGTACTGCGTATTGTAGAAAGCTGTATTGTAGAAAGACTTCAAATATTGATTGGAAAAACACCCCTGTTTTTCCTCTTTCTTCTATTGTGGGAATGGCCGATGTTTTCTTCGCATACAAGAGCGTTTGTGTTTGTTCGTCGTGTCTTCTCACTGTTGCGTTCTCATTTCTATACGATACTTTCGTTGTTCTGTCGAATATAACTGACGCAATTTCTTGACCTGGCTGTGATACTTGTTTAGCGAGTCCGATTTCATTCATTAGATTCTCTAGGTATAGCGAAAATTACAGTTTCGCCAATTGGCGAATTTCGTGATGGTGTGAATGTACGATATGATTTGCTGTTGTATTCTTGTGCCATAGTTTTCAGTGTACGAGTAGGTTACAACACAGTGCAACATGAGGGACGTGAAACAGCTTCGAATCGCTTTGCTGTGGTTTTGTGAATTATGCAATGGGGACAATATAAATGTTTTTTGCTTCGTTTAAACGATAATTAAAATTTCATATCAAAATGATCTGTAAATGGTCTTGTACACGAAAATTTAATTTTATCATGCATTTTGTTTTCCAGCTTAAGGATGGAAAAGACTGCTATTTATCAAGTGAATTTACTTTATTTACAACTTCTGAGTTCTTGCGTTCAACGCCGGGTACGTAATTGCTTTATGACAATTTCTTATACGTGAAAGTCGAGAGAACGGAGTTAGACCTTTTGAGATACTCTTTATTGAAATTATTGGACAAGAGATTGAAGCGTTATCTAGCTGAGTATGTCACAAGAACATTCGACGTGTATGGAGTGTTGAATGGTATGCCCATTGAAGAATTTTTCTTTGGCTTTACCAGAAGAAAAGGCTAGTCAGTGCTTCAGCCTGACTAGGTTCATTCTTGTTGAGTTGGAAGTGCTCAATATTTCTAGCGCGTGGTGCGCTCAGCCCGTCGAGATGCAGTCGGACTGATAATGACTTACAGGGCTCACGCACAGGAACTGATGTAAACCCTACATTGATAAGAACATGCGGACTTCGAGTTCAATTTTACTGTGGCAACTGTGTTTCTAAGAAAGCAGTCTTGTTGATCGATCGTCAGAATGATAATTATATATGCTGCTTGACAAGAACTGTGACCAAATCTGCAGCTTCTTGTGTCCATCCCATGCGCACGATCATCTTTCGCTCTCCCGCTGTGAGCGTTCCCGGCTGATCGTCGTCGTGGAATCAGCGGCGGTGTTGGGTGGGAGGAGTAATCCCTAGTGGGATGATCAGAGCCCCATGGTGAGGGGCAGCGGTGGTGTGTGCCCCGCTCCCCTTTATGCCCATCAAGACGGGGCGTCGAAAGCAACCCCAGACCTCGGGTGTGGGGGCGCCCGGGGAGCCCCACGATGGTTTGCCCCCCGCACCTCCCCAACAAATGGTGCCACATCAAGATGGCACCACTCCTCCAATGCTCCACCAGGGCATGTCCCCCCACCACACACCTCCTATGGGGGGCCTGCCCCCTCATCCCGGTGGGCCTCCCCCGTCCGGAGGTGTGCCTCATGGGGCCTATTACGGGCCCGGCGGACCGGGACCAGGTCCGGTGGGGCCGGGACCTGGAATGCCAATGCACGGACCTCATGGTCCAATGAACCCTAATTTCTTCAGGTAAGGTTATGTTTGCAATTCAACTCATTTCTTGCCCTGGTACGTTCGTGGAAGTATCAGGGCGTTGAACTTTCAAAGGTAAGGTTACCTTCACAGTTACTTTCTTTGTTTTTCTATTTATTTGTGGGCTTTCCTAATAGCTTAGTGCGATGAAGGATGACGTGGCAAAAGTGAGCGCACTCGCGTTTGGCGATGTGTAGTTTCACTAATGATCTTAGAGACGTTGTGTGTTCTGTGACAAGGTGTGGTCTGCCTATCTGTTTGTGTGTAGTGCTGTGTGTTCTCCTGTCATTAGCTAGTGAGTTGGCTGTGCTGCTCAAATCGAGATTTAAGGGGGATTTCTTTTCAATTTTTTCTGTTGTTAAAATTATTTTGGATATGAAATTCAAGAGATTTTTGTTTTGATAGGGTTATACATGCATTTTCCCTAAAAGTTGCGAGTGTTTTGGCTAATTCTTTACGAGGAAGACAAGGCTGACGTACGTAAACGAATGTTGTAAGATATGGTATTGAAAAATGTACGTCAGCCGTCAAGTAACTTGAGTAACTCTAGGGACTGCGAATTTTTTAGATTTATTGTAAAATGATTGATCAGAGTAAATTAAAACGAACGCGTGTGGGCTAAATTGATGATAGTGAAGTATTTCAAAATTATTCAATTTATAAGAAATATATGCTTGGAAAGATCAGTGGCAGTGCTTGGCACACCGAATAAAAAATATTGAAAACTACGAACCTCATTTGTTTTCAGAGGCGTTTCGAAGTTTGCGCAGGTGCTCAGATTCATGCAGCGCTGGGGACTGATTCATGCTGGGGCGGACTTAACCCTCAATGAGGAGCAAATGTTTTGAAAATTGGAGTACCAGGCCAGATTTGCGTACTTATTAAATTTATCGACTCAGTTTTCTTTTCGTTAAAATAGGTTTTCAAACATGATTGCTTCTGTGGTGAACTAAAGAAGCAACCATGCATAATAATGAATGGCGTATTAATTAGTAATATTGGTCATATCTACTAATAAATATGAATTGCATTTACACAATTTTCTATTGCTTATTTAATCTGATAGATTTATGAGGCCCCTAAAGTACTTGAAATATGAATACTAGTGCGTTGATTTCCATTGATGTTCGCTTGCGCTGTGTGTGTGCCAGAGGTAATTTATGGAGACGGAAAAATAATCAGTAGGTGGACTGCATTTCCACAGTCTCCATTGCTAATCATTTCTTCACACAATAAGGCTTTTTTTAGAATTCCAGAGCCTTATTCTTTTTATAAAGAGATACTGGTGCACAGGAAAATAAAAAACCCTGGTACTTGCAGTGAGCGGTGCTGTTCAGAGATGAAGAACACAGGTAAACTGGTGCACGAGAGAGAGAGAGCGAGCGAAAGAGCAAGCGCGCGAACGGGCCTCTCACGCTACGTGGGCCAGGGAGGGGCGGGGGAGCGCGGGCCTCTCCCACGGAGGTGGGGACGGTGAGGGAGGCGTGGCCGTTAGGGGAGGAGGTGAGGGGGCCGCTGCAGTTAGGGGAGTCGGAGGTGTAGCAGTTGGAAGATGAGCAGCAGTTAGGGGGGAAAGAGTGAGGTAGTGAGGGTAGGTTGTGAGACAGTTGGGGGAGGAGGAGGGAGGTACGGCAGTTAGGGGAGTCGGGGGAGGTGCATGAGTTAGGGGGAGGTGTGGCAGGGAGGCAGGAGGCATCCTCCTCCGCCTCCTTCTTCTGGCGCGCTGTGAGGAAGACTTGCGACCACCACCGCGCGCAGGGACCTTTGCTACTCGGCGGGGTGAATAACACCTAAATATTCCCTCTAGCTCGCTCGCCGTCCCGCATTCCGCGCTATTCTTGCGCTCGAAAAATTCCCGTGCTCATCTTCCTCTCAGTAGCGCGGTCCCTTGCTGATCACCTCCTCTGATGCTATTTCCCACACTAACTTCTGCGACTTCTTTCTATCATTTTGCAAATTTTGGAATGTTGTTTGTACGCCTCGATTCCTTTTTTAGCTAGAATTTTTACATAATGAGACTCACCATTAACTCGTAGAACTCCTTCCTATGTGCATGACATCTCTTTATATTTGAACAGGCTTACGAGGGTGTTCATAATTTTATGATAAATTATTGTATTTCTAGTTGTTCTTAAGAAATGTCTTCTGCTTCTTAAAAGAATAATTATTGCATTAAAGGGTGTACTATGTCCTTTGTTTAATAGACCAGGGGTAGATACTCGATTGTGTGAATATGCGGCAATCGCGTTTTATGCTTATATTTTTCATGGAGCTCGTTCTTGAGGTATAACTTTGAAGTAACTCTGTCGTACGTGTCCGAAACTCGGGTATTTTTTACCTTATGGGACACGGTTATGACGTCTGGAATTTTCTTTTCGCAAGTATTGTCCGTAATGTAGTACATTTGAATAATTGAATTTCACCAGTGCTTCCTGTGACGCATTTATTTCATGCGTTTGTAATCATGCTCTGTCAGCTCTATTTCATACAAATATTGCTTCATTATTATGAAAGTTCTGTAATATGTTCTGTTGTCCCTGTCTTCTCCATGATGTAACCACCAGCCTCGCCGTTCTCTTATCTGAGGTTCGCTTGAGCAAGAGGATAATGTCCAGACCAGAATGAGCTACCGCTTTCGTCCAAACGCACAGCCAATTGCCCCGTTGCTTGACCACATATCACTTCGCGCCATCTACTTTGGCCCTTGTTCGGCCTATCACTGCCAATTGCCTTCTCTTCTCAAACGTATTTTCCAATAACTCTCTTCATTGAAATTGTTCAGGGATTGTAGATCCTTCATTGGAACCTGTTAGACTAGTTAGAAATCTGTTTGTATCGTTACAAATCTGTTCGTTATAGGGATATGAATTTTGATATTTAATAAAATATTGTGTGGATTATGTACGGATTGTTTCTGAGTGTTGGACTGTCTTGCGATTTATATCGAAACGTACGTTGGATGTATAAGATAGTTTATTAAAAAAATAAGCACAAATGATCCCAGACCCTGGTGGTGTTAGCTTTGATCATATATCTGTTAAACGTTCATCGATTCCTAATTATGTTTTAAAATATGAACTTATAAAACACGAAATATGCTTCGACATCCTCTTCATATAAAGGGTGGTCCATAGGTTATTGATTTACGTAGAATTCTAGAATATTTGTACAAAAAATCGACGTTGTATGAGTTAATTCTACTTCTTCGTCGTGGGGAAAAATGTTCTACTTAAAGCATTTTTCTTCCCTCCTCCGCTCTCAGTTCGATGCACTTGATAAATTCGAATTCGTATATTCTCCTCACATATTGGAGAGAGAGTTGGCTGATGTGTTGTTTCACTTGTGGACCACAATTACAGTCGTTGCTCTGCAACACTTCCTCTGCACCGTTTTTTTTTTAACGTTTTGATGTTCACCAATACTTTTTTTACTTTTAGCAAACGCTAAAGGCAGTGCAATTTAAAAAGTTTCGAATTACATTTTTGGTACATCGCTAATGTTACAGGGTCTTTTTTCGAGTTCTAAGGGGTCGTGTGCTTCTAGCAAGAATTGTGGCAGAGGAGATGCTCCTCGTCCAAGGGAATTTCCACGTCCCGTGTGACATTGGCGTAAGTCTTACGTCAAGTTAGCATGCCTTGTTGTTTTTAGGTATGGAATTCATTGCTGATTTTCTGTGAAATAAGTCAGTATTTGGGCTCTGATCACTTCTCATTTTACTGACTAACGAATAGCCGCCCTGCGTCAAACGCTGTTACTTTTTCACTTAGGGTGCCCTATTCCTACTCCATGGGATATTTTCTTGAGGCAAGGATAATATTTTGTCCGCTTTGATAGCACTCAACAGACTCGGGATTAAACTTCACCTGCAAGTAATTCTTTCAAACTCTGGGCTGAAGAGATCCATCCGTCAACGTATCTTGGTTAGTGAGCGATGCGCCTTTGACCGAGGGATGATAAAATTTCCAAGCGCCCCTACAGCCATAGGCTATGGTGATAGTGCGCGTGAATCCTTGTCAGCATCCTTTTACGACTCGTCTCTCTTTTTCTCTTCGCATTTATGTCACTAGCGATGTTCGTTGTGCGAACCTGTTCGTGTTCTGAAGTCCGATTCGCTTGGTCCTTCATGTTTTACCGTCCTTGCCAGTTGGACTAAGTGTTACTTCCTACAAGAATGTGTTCCATGAACTTCACCGTTCGTCTGTTCATCTTGTTTAGCTGCATGCTGTCTCTGTTCAAATATTTTTACATTGACTCCCATGGATAAATGCTAGCATAATTCGACACAATTTTCAATTCCCTGTCATTTGCTTTGGTATCTTAATTTAATTTCATTTGTTACGTTTTAGCTTAATTTGTTAACTAAGATACTCAGGTTACTCCTTGGAAAGTACGCTCCCTATTGTACCACGTCGAACCTCAACGTCGTCCCGTTTTTGTCGTACTCACTTCGCGACACGATTCTGTCTTTTTCTATTACGAGCAAATTTCGAAAATCGCGTGGCTCTCATCCTTTCATTCTTTTTCTTCGTTGAAAAATGAAATATTTGTCCAAACCAAGTCAATGCTTGCTGTCAAGCGTGTAATACCTCAATTTCCTAGTTTATTAAGTTCTCCTTCCAAACTTGTTCTATTCTCATTCATCCTCATTTATTCTCACTGTGAACCATGGCGTCAAGTTGCGAGAAACGCGTGTAGTTGTGTTCATACGACGGGTGTTCCTTCTGGCCCTGTGCCACGTGCGTTGCTTGCTGCCTGCCCTACCTGCTTACCAGCTGCTCCTGCTGCTGCCTGTGCATGCGAGAAACCGCTTATAGCAACGTCGTCAACAGCAAGTAGTATATTAAGTTCTGAACTCATCTTACTCATTGCTATACTTCACTAATTGCTTGTACCGATTTTTCTTGATGGAGTCATTGGATGCGTGTCTGGCGTGTAGTGTCGCCTAGCGACATGTCTTGCCTATCGTGATCGTTGCTTTTGAATAATTTTTTCTTGCCTACTTGCGGTACGGGTCGGGTTTTGCCCTCTATATGCTGCGTGCGTCGTGTGGCATTGCTGCAACCTGTGTGCCTCTCGTGGTATTACCGCAGCCTGAGTGCCATCTTTGAACTTTTGACTATTACTTTCTATTTTACCTGTTTTTGTGCAATGTTGCCGATTGATGCTCCTTGGATGAAGGTAATCATGGCACATGATTGAATTTTTGGTCAAAGTGTATTAAGAATAAACACGTTACGCCGTTCCATTGCGGGCATCACGATTACGGTAGTCCTTCGTGATAGTCGCTTGAGGATCATAAACTGAGCAGAATTGTAGCGAGCTTTCTTCCTTGTGGGGCACGTCTTTCTCACTACCTGTTTCTCTGGCTGCTGGCGTCGCTTGCGGCTGCCCCGCTGAGGCCTGTGCCACTCTAACCTGACCTACCTTCCTTGCCTGCATCTCTTGACCAGGACCTACTTTACTTTTTGCTTGCATTCGTGTCGCATGACGACGTGACCTCTAATCGGTCTAGATCCCACGACCTTACGTGCATGCGTCCCTCTGTGCCACGTGGTCTCGCCTGCCGCACGTTTTTTGTGTCGCTTTTTCTACCTACCGCACGTACATTTTTTGTCACGCGACTCGGTTCACGTGCATTTTATGTGTGACGTGATCTGTCTCGCGTGCATTTTTTTGTGCCTCATGCCCTATCTCACGTGCATTTTTTGTCGCATGGTCTAACTCGCATGTATTTTTTGTGCCTCATATCCTATCTCACGCGTACTTTTTATGCCTCATCACCCACCTCTCGTTCATTTTGTCATATTATATGCCTCACAAACCTTGTGTCACACATGACGTATGTTTCTTCCAACTTGATGTTATCCATCTTGTATTTTGTATATCTCTATATGCGCATCGTACCATATTTTCCGCGGCCACTTCTTCAGAACTAATAATATGTTGTGTAAAAGATGTGGAAAGTGTATATCTGACAACCCAATGAGAGGGTAGCTCTCATGACCATACTTCTTTATCTGGGTCCGCGAGCTGTGGTGCGTCTGCTAGTGCAATTGTCCGCTTAAAGTGAAACTAAAGGAGTTCTAAATTAATTTTTGACATACTTCTGAATTGTGAGATTTAACTGCGTTTTTTGCGTCAACTACTCGTCACATGACCTGAAGGTTGTGGTGAGAAGTGCATCAAATACTCGGCGGCTCGTGATGGTACGTTGGTAAGGAAGAGTTGGTTTAGGGGATTTTGATCTGGTCGATTCTCTTGAAGTTTTCCTCCGGTGATATCTCGATGAAGCTCGTTGTGTTTAGAATTTGTTGGGTGAATTTCGAATGTGAAACTTTCGACACGCTAAAATAATTTACCATTAGTAAGCTGGTCTGAAACAATGTAGATTTTGTATGGATATTACCCACCAGAGAAAGGTTAGGAGTTCGATAATGATTTTTAAGATGTTCTTTAGTAACAGTTTTTCCCTGAAATATTATTTGGTTGTCCAAGTGTTGCCATATTATCACAACCGTGTTGTATCCGCCCCAGAAATATTGGTTTTGCAGTAGCGTTGTGAGGTTAATTTTTCATGTTTGATTGACGACATTTGTGAAGTCGAGAGACGAATGATTTCAAAGACTCTATATTTCAAATTTGTTATGTGGTCTTTGTTTTACTGCGCGTAGAAAAATTGCCTGGAGAGAGATAGAGAAGAGGAGAAGCCTCGGAAGGCGGTAAGTTTTTGTGGCCCAAATTATAATAGGGACAGTCGTCCATCACCGAGAGTCTGGCAGCCACGACTCGTCCGTTGCCGGGCCTCCTGAGCTCCCCCTGGGGAGCAAAATATGAGTAAGGCTTCGAGTTTACTGAGTTATGGTGCGTAACTGAGGTTCCCAACGCCATGCTTCATGGGCCTGTCTACAAACGGGGGTACTCATCCGTGGTGCTCAAAGCCTAGAGGTGCTTCGGGAATGGTTGGGCTGGGCCATGTGTCGCCACGTGGGGTTGTTATTGAAAGGTTAGTGTGTAAAGTCATAAATGGGACTTCAATATTTTTTTCTTTGAAGTGATCTTGTTAATTTCGAGGACTCCTTCTCTTGACGAACTCGGAGTCGGGAGAAGAAGCTCGTCGGTGCTAACGACACACACGCGGAAAAGTTGTTTTCAGTCAAGTGTCAACCATATGAGTAAAATTCGAAGTAATATTTCTATGACATGCAAAAAATTTACCGGTTGTAGTGAATTGCATTAGTGATGAAGTATTTCAGGTTGCTTAGTGTGGTCAGCGAAGGGCGGATGAGAATTACAGCGGCCACTTTCTAGGTACGTTTATTCAATATATATGCAGTTATAGGTTGGCGCACTTTTGTGTAGTTATTCACTTTCAAATCGTTCATACGCTTCTTTGACATTTAAATTAATGAGCTCAAGAACTGTTGATTGTTTCTACAGGAGCCTCTGGCTATTCCGAGAACTTGTTGACGATAATAAACCCAGAGAGTGAATAAGGTGTGAGCACAACAATAGTGCCTTGATGAAATTCCTAGCATGAGACCGACATCCATTCGAGTGAAAGAGAATAACCTGGACTTGATATTAACCTTCATGATGGAAGAACAACCACGTGCTGCTGTAGCTCGGTGCGTTGTCTGTGCAGCACGCAAGGAGTGTCGTGTACGTGAGGGGCTGTGTCTACCCCAGCGTTGCCAGGTAACCGCGCGCACCTACACCGCTGCGTACGGTCGTGGGGCGCTTTGTCCTGTCCTCTGAACTACTGTACCGAAGAGCAGAGTTGTCATGTGCGACTTGTGCGTACTTGCGTGCTAGCTTTCATACGTCCCGTGTTCTGTCGTTTGTACTATTTCGCTAGGAAATATTGTTTCTAGTAAAATTGTTGTGCTTGATGGAATTGCTAGCGTTTGAATGTAGTACGCAAGTATGCATAAACTTCAAAAATATCCGTCATCATTCACTCGTATTCCCAACATGAGAGTGGCGCTCGTGTTTTTTGATGACTGCAACTCCACTCGAAAGTCGTTACCTTACCTCTTGTTGGTGAAATAGGGTTTCAGAGCATTCCGTATTTTAATTTACTTGTTCGTTAACAAGCTTTACTCTACATTCCTTTTTGGAAGATAATTTTTATTTTTTATTCAACTTGTGATTCTTATATTTCAAGTATTATGCTGCATGAGGCCTTGTCAACAGTTTTGGTCGAGTTTATACGTTGTGTTCACCTGCGTCAGATCACGAGAAGTTGAGTTAATTTTTAATTCCTTTACTGCTCATTTTGTGTTTCATGCTGTTGACGAATGTCATAGAGACCTGCTTAGCTTTGTTTAGTGCAATTGGTGACGTTCTTACTCTACCAACTGTGTAAGTGCAGTTGGTAAATCATTTTAGCGTGGGATTGGTTTTTTCAAATTTATCAATTTATCACTTACCTGCTTAGCAACTCGAGAAATATGGGTTCTGTATAATTTCTCGAGGACTCGTCCTTCTATTTATTATTCTTGGGTTTGTTGCTCATTGTTTCTTTACGGTCTTCACAACTGTACAATTAAAATATTTTGAATGTCTCGTACCTTTTCTATTGTCATTAATGATCGCTAACATTATGCAAAAGGTTAGAATGAACTATTTATTTATTGAAAAATCTAGGTATTGCATTTATTGTTCAAAGGTGCATTAAGTATAACAAGAGAAACTATGAATAGTACGAGAAATATAACTAGAACTTGCACATTATGTAACTGATGGTACGTATTGGTTTCCTGGTGTTGTTCTCCTATTATACATATAGAGGTATTCTTTATGACACTCTTAAACGTATGTAATTTCTAATTATTTTAAAATGGCGCTTACTCATGTACAACTGTTAATCTTGTAACCATGAAATTGGTAGTTACTTACGTCGGATTGGGTTGTCCTTTAGGTATTTTTTATTTCGAGAATAAGAATTCGTGGATTAACAGAAATTAGTTGGTGTTTCAGCGCGCGGCTAGTCGTTCCAGCATCTAGGCGCCGAGTTGCTAATGGATATGCGCGATAAGAGCATACTTTTCTCCGGCCAACGCTACGCAGAAGCTGTATGAGAGCAATAATATAAATAGTTAATTGCGATGTCGATGCAGGTGCTAATCTATTCCTATGAGACGTTGAAGTGTTCCTCGTAAAGTGTGCTACTCGAGCTTCATGACGGGACTTCTGTGAAGACGCTGGTGTGGGGTAGCCCCCACTTCTTGGGGACGGATATGTGTTCTGATAATATGACGCATCAGCTTTACTGTCACGCACCTATGTTGATGCACGCTAAAATAGAAAAGTTCAAACCCTCTGATTTGTTCGAGAAACTTCTTTCTCGATTTAATGATAATTTACTTATATTCTGTATTGTTTGGTAAGCGTGTATGACGATTATTAACGAAGAGGAAAGGAACATTCCAATTTGTATTGATTTCATTACTCCGCAAGTTTTGAGCATTTTTGAGTTGGTGCGATGACCATTTTTGTATTCCGGTCCACATGCGGGTGGCTTCGAGCATGTCATTTTACAGCCGCGTGTAATGAAGGAATAGCCGATGTATTCACATTGCGAACCTCGATCAAGAGTTCATTACCGGACAACTATCTCTGCTGCAATATAAGTTTAGCGCTCCCATATTTCGAGGGAGCTACATGTCAGGTATGGTCAGATTGATGCGAGTGTCCAGGCAGGTTCACCGTCGTAGTGTCGTAAAAGTGCTCGCCTCCCAAGAGGAACTTTTAAGTCCTCTTCGTCCTACCTATCTGGCCCTAAGTAACTTGCGCATTTCCAGCTTATGGTCTGATGCTCGCTAATTCGCTCCCGCTAAAACAATTTTACTCTTAGGCGCACTTCAATGCCACTATAATAAATGCCTTCGTGAAAGGCTTACTGATAACCTGGCTCTCTGCATTATTGTATACGCGGTTGCCGCCTCTTGTAGTGCTGTGGCTGCTGCCTCTGGTTGGATCCTGGTGCTCAGATCAAGTCTGGATACCTCGGCAGTTGGACCCAAGTTCTTTTTCGCTCCCAAAGATTGAACTAAGCTGTTATTTGAGTTGGGACATCGCAAGACTTTGTAGTGCGGTTCAGTTATGAAAACTATGAGTAAATTGTTGCTGTTTATCTTTGAATCATGATAAAATCGATTATTATTGTGTTACGGTGGTGATAATATTTGTATACGTGAAATTAATGTGATATGTGTATGCTGTTGTCTTCCAGCTAAGGTCATTTATGAAAATGTTCTAAACCGAACTGTTCATATTCAAAATGAATGTATTTTAGTAGTGATGAGGGTGTGCTGTCTTTCACGGTGTGCAGGACTTGAGGAATTGGACGTGCTCAAACATGGCCAAGAGAGATTTACTCTTCTTTCTGCTTGGTTAAACTTATGCTTATCATCGTGTTCTCACTATCCTGTATAAAACAGGTCAATAAATTGTCAATATTTTTTGACTCCAGGGAAAAAGGGAAAACTGAAAAATAAATTACCAACATTTTCAATTACTGTCTACAGTCCATTCCGATAACTTCTTATTTTTTTATTGTTTTTTAGTGTAGCAATATCATTTCGTTTCTTTTGGATGCAATTGTTCGTTATTTGTGAAGTTCTATATTGTTCTACATTATTAAATATGTTGAAAAATCAGGTTATTTTTGGTTTAAGTTCAGTTGAAGCTATATTTAGTTTTTGTATCAGGTCCAGAGTACGTTACTACTTTACAAGTTTTTGAAAACTGAAAAAGTGCTGAAAAAATTTCTTTTATGAACTATTACTTCTTCTCGAATTTTTAAGAAACTGAAAAGTCCCACTTCTTTTATAAACCGTTTTCTTCTTTCCCCTAGCGTGATACTTGAATTATGTTGATATACAGAGCGTAATTCGATGGCCGAGAGAATGCATGTATATTTTCAAACTGCTAATTTTTCAATCAATCGGGTGTGGGTAGGTCAATCGACTAGCTGCTTCATTGAAAATATGTATTTCAACTATGTAATTACCATCGGCATCAGCCGTGAATTTATGTACTAGTAGTTGCCCGTTTACTGTGCGCATGACCGATTGTTTGAAGTTATAACTGCGTTGGCATGTACGTAGTGCCCTAACATGCCGTGTCACGCTTCTTGCGTTAGGAGCCTCAACCTACAGACTACTTCATCTCATAAGTTGTTCAGTGACTTTTTAGTCATCAGGATATGTTGATAAATTTTAGCCCTGTAGGCTGAAAGAACTTGCAGAAAGCAAGTTTCCTCGTGGTTCGCATGAGCGTTAGGGTGGGTGTCTTGAGTGTATTCTCAAATCGAAGAATGGCTTATTCTTTCCAACTCGAGTCTCATTTCTCAAATGCCTAAACGAGTATGTTCATTTAAACCGATTTGATTGGTTTTAAATGGTTTCTGATCTCATCTCTTTGTGCCTTTTTCATTTCATTTTGCTAATTGAATGTTTTCAAATTTTAGAAGGCATTGTTTCCTATTGAATAGCTCTCTATTTCATGTGCCATGTTGTTGAACCCTTGGGTTGTGTATGTGAAGTTGACGGTATGTGTGCAAATGCTTTTAAAGTTGAATTTTTACTGTTCGAATGAGTGATTCACGCAAGCTAAGCTTGTCGTTTGTCTGACCAGTTTAGTCCGGCGTTCTTTATCTCTTTGTGTTTAATTACAGTGTCTGGTCCCCGTAACTCGTCGGGCCTATGCTTTCGATCATTTAACACAACGTAGCTGAATCTATCGATGCCAAGAGGATGGCTGATGCTGCTCGGCAATTTATGTTTATTGCTACTAGCGAGTGTCGTCAAAATGGCGGGGACGAGTAAAGTGACGTAGATACTCGAGTAAGAAACCGAGACTGACTGACGACTGCCTAATTTTTTCGCGTATAATACCTCGCGAACACTATCAGACTATCAGTCGTTCTTACAGTAGACTGTGCATGTATTATATAGTAAGACTAACTTCCAGTGAAATTGATCCTGCTGAAAATTGTTATTCTCAGCTCAAAATTTGCATTGACGTCTTGCGTTATGTGACTGATTGACCAGTTTTGATATGAACTTGATATCACCTGCGAGCTGTCCGGATGTACGGATGCAACGTATTGAAAAGCTCTCGAAGTATTGAGGTACCGAGAAGCTCTCGTTCATTTAGAATCATAGATATCGTTTGGGATTTATTTTGAAAGCAATTAATTCAGTTCTGGGTTGTCACTGAAAACTGAGGCTGTATCAGTTGAATTTAGACTGAGTTAAATACTTGACTTCGTTTTTTGACACTTTTTCTATTCATAGCCTTCGTAAGTGGTTATTGATTTTTTTGATGTTTGCGCCATTCTATAACTGGGCGACATTTCATAAACGATCACTTCCAGCAAACCTCTTTATTCTTCTCTGTTCTTAAATTTTGATATTTGTTGTGCCCTCATCTCATTTATTTAACGACGTAGTCTTGCCCTTCGTTTGCAAGGCTTGTATCGTGCGAAATTATGCAGGCGTGCTCATTATCAGCAGATTGTTCCAGCTCGCTATTGCTTCTTTATTCATAAATAATCAAGCTAGGCACCCATTCCTCAGGGTGTTGAATTGTCCTATTTACTTCGCACATTATGTGCTGCGATTTTCTCATCGCGACTTGAGTTCATGCATGTGTTGAAGTTATGGTTTAGATTTCGGTAAGACAAGAATGTTATCTGCAAAAGTTAGGTCTTATCAAATACGAAAGCCGAGGATTATATATCGTTTTAGTCATATGAGGACTTTCTGTGAGTAATTCGAATATATCTAATATCAGCTATTACATATATTGACGTATCAGCTTCTTAGCATTCTTGCGTATTTTGAAAGATGCGTGTATTTCATGTACAGCTGCACTACCTCAGGTTGAATAATTTTCACTCTGTGGCCAGAAATATGCCTAGTCTCATGCTTGTGTGCAACTGTATTGATCTGGGCACTTCCTTTTATTTCATCACGAGTGTATCATATACGAGTAACTAGAAAGAAAGCAACCTCTCGCTTGTGGTTGTGACCTGTGTATTGATCTGACATCGGCTTCATTATTCATATCGCGAGGCGATAAGACTTGCCTTGCTAAACAGATACCCAGATACCGAGCGTCATGAAATGTGTGTTGCCTTCTCCGTTCCGTAAAGTTCCATGGTCCTAAGCGGTTGAATGGTGCTCTTCCAATGGAGCCAGGTGAAAGTGCCTTCTTGAACATTTTGTGTGCGGAAACTATACATGCTAAGTGCGAACTTATCCATGCAGACTGAAAATATAAATTTCAAAATTATCGCTAGTGCTTTTTAGATGTCGTGTTGTTCTATCGATGATCAATTTTTTTTGTGTGACTTTTGAAAATTTTCTGGAGATGTATTTAAGTGATATCTAATACCTCAAAACTGAGGTTGGTTGCCATGGAGAGAATTGTCGTCCATTCGATGGCAGTGTCATCGAATACTTTAAAATCTTAGCACTTTTCGCGCCACTAGCGTGTATTTTGCTATGGAGATTTACCTTTTTGAGTGGGGATGACGTGAAACGTTTAATTTTTCAATGGTTGCACAGATCTATTCTTTTTTAGTTTTCCTTTGACCGGCGGCTGGTAAGAGTAGTCCGATTTCGTCCGACGAATCCAGCGTAGTAGCATGTGTAAAGCGACGATGCTCCGTTGGTTTCGTATTGGTGATACTTTAACTTATTTCTTCTTGCAGCACTTGTCCAATTTAATCGCGTGACCGTGCATTTAATTTCGAAAAACTAGTTTATCTAGTAGATCATAATTTATCCAGTTTTACGATTTTGAAATAACGAACTGATTATCTTCCGATGAATAGTCGAAAACGTCCTATGATTATGCGTTAATTCGGCTGTGGAATTTTTGGAAAGAGTACATGCTTACAAATTGTGACAATTTTTACAACTGTTAGGGTAAATTTAAATTATTTCTAAATGTTTTAATTTTCTGAAACATATTCGCAGTTAGTTGTTTTAAAACTATTTGAACTCATTCATTTGAAAGCATTTTGTTGAAAAATATGCCTAGTCTATGCTTATTTTTGTGTAAAGAATTCCCATAAATTTCTAGATCCACGTCACAATTTTGGAACAAATTCTTTTCTCTTTCACAAGTACAGAAATGTTCAAGCCCCTCGTTATTTTAGTCGGTAATGTTATATTTATATTTAGTCCGTTTATTTATATTTAGTCCGAGTTTTGTGTTACCCGAGCATCACTGTTAGGTGTGAACTTTGTCGTTATTGATGGCGTTTGAAGGGCTTCGAAAGGGAGATGATGAGCAACGGCCTCTACGCTACGCATAACGGATCTTCCACCCCGGATATTTTTAGGTAACCGAGGTTTCTCTTCATTCAAGTTCTCTTTCTGCTCTCATTATTGTTTTTATTTATTGTTACAATTTTCGTGGAATTCGAAGTTTCGTGGATGTCGCTTGCACAACTAGAGAATGATTTATTATACTCATGTCTGTAATTTTTCAGTAAAGAAAATTTTCATTTGTTTTTGTTCGTGTATTAGGATTGAAATTAAGCTGAGGGAATTATACACATTTATGTAGTATCTAATATTAGGGATTTCGGTTGAAACATGTAAAGTATTTTATAATTCATTTACCTCAGCCATAGATAAACCTTCCAGATTTTTATCATTTGTGCCCGCTTTACTTCCTTCAATTTTTATACCCATACTGTCTCTTCTATGTCTTTTCTTCATTCTTGACTTTCTGTTGTGACGAGCGGGGGATCCTGTACACACCTTGTGCATTGATTCTCCGAGTTCTGTAGTCCACGCTAATTGGTACCTTCTCTGTATCCTTTGTGGATGTGGATCACATTTATGTGGATTGGGGAACTTTAAACTAACTAATAATATAATATTGGATACTTAAATCATGATACGCGAAAAATAGTCGTGTTTAAATTCACCATACTCTTAAAATCTATGTATTCAAATATTGAAAAGTGTCGAGGTTGACCAGGGAAAAGCTCAACATTGAGTTAATTTCGATAAACGCTTTTAATTCTTTTGACGTCCTCGTTTTTACCAACGCTAGCGTAGTTGGTGTAATTTTCCTTATCGGTCTATCCTTTGAGAGCTCAAATATGTTTTGAATTCTTTCCCGTATATCTCCTAGGTCTCAAAGAGTGACGAGAAGTTTAGACAGGAGGTAACCCCTGAGGAAGTAATGGTGAGGTGTTAAAATCAAGAGACCTTGGGGGCCATTCAACTTCGTGACTTGAGGCAATGACTCTCTTGCAGAAGACATTCTTTTAAAGTAATCCCTCACGATAGCTCGTCGATGACAGAGAGCGCCGTCTTGTATCCACCAAATTCTATTAAAATGGCAGTCTGGTGTTGGATGAAGTTCCGGCACGATGACGCCTGTTCGAGACGCCAACTTTTATCAGACGAAGTGAGCCCTAAAGCAGGCATAATATTAAACGAGTTATTCATATTCAAAATTAAATTTTACCTTTTCTGAGACACATATGAAATCTTACTTGATTTTGTATTTTAAAAGTTACTTTGTTGTTCAACAGAAATGAAGAGATAATTTCATTTTACAAGTTCGAGATTACGCAACATTTCATGGGTCGAAATACGTTGTAATTTATACTCACTATATTTCGTTTTGATTAAATTTTAATATTCTGTAATCTATCTAATTTCCAATTTTCACGAGTGCGTTGAGGGAAACTTGTGCTGATGGAGCAAACCTACTTCCTAAAACGACTCTCTAACTTATGAAGTGTAGGCTGTCGACTAGGGAGACTCGAGGTACTGAGCGAGGGCGAGTGAACTGAACTCGTCATTTATTGATTGGTCGAGCTCTTCTAAATGCTCGTTCATACTACGCTCTTTCGTTCGTCTCTTGTAATTTCTTTCCGAGCCATTCGCTGGTTTAGTTCTGTAATAATTTAATACCCGTTGCCGTGCTACATTTTCTGTGCCGTGTAGCGGTTGCTTCCTTGGTATTTTTATTTACTTCGTGTTTCGGAGTTTTCGGATTCGAATGTTCTCATTTCGGTACTTCTTGAATTGTCTATCGTAATGCATAGGCTTCGACGTGATGAATTTATCATTATAATGCTGAACTATCATCAATTATCTCGAACCAATCATTGGTACTATAATTCGTGCTCTTTGCCCTAAACTGATATTGCTGACACAACCGTATTTTCCATTCAAAACTGCCACTGCCGTCCCATTGCCATTCCATTGGTTTTAATAACAAACTAGAGTGGATTTACGTTTATTATCTCAGAATTTTTGTTACTTGTTTTTCGCTCAAATTTATTTTTTCATGCTTTCTTGAAATGGGTGGTCGCTTCAAATATTCGTTTCCATCGGCGTTTTCGCCTCGATTTTCTTCGTCCAAGTAGCACTCATTTTAGGAAAATTTTATTTTTACCTCAATAATGTACTCTGAAAATCTAGTTTTTAGCCATAATGCTTCTTTGCGAACAGAATTTTCCACCACGTAACCTATTTTTTCCACTCGTTTCGTAACGGAGACTTCTTCCTCAGTCTTTGGTTGATTTAAAGGTCTTTATTTCCCTGAGCATGTGCCCGTCTGTGTAAGCAGCATTGCGGCTCGCCCCCTTCTCCCTCTTGGTGGAGGCAGGGGTCGAGGGGGCTTGCAATAGACGCTTAAAGGGGGCCGAGGGAGCGAGGAGAGGGAGGACGGAAGGTTGGAGTCGGGTTGGTTAGAGGCGCCCTGCTCGGTCGCTCCGTCTCTACTTTATAATATTGCATTCGCGCGTTGCTGGCGAGGTGGAGGAAGACTGGCAACCGAGGGTTGAGCTTCCGATGAGGTTGTAGCAGTGGCGGCCCTCTTCTTGTCATCTGCTTTGAAGTCTTCTGTAAGTTTCATTTTCTTTAAAAGTCGGATTTATTTTTATTTTCATTTAGTTCTACGTTTCCTTTCCTTTTTCGTTTACCTATTCGTGGTACTGGTTTGTATTTATTTTTGTTTTACAACAAGACTTTGTGTAATATAGTTTGGGAAAATCTAAAAATTGGTTCATAACCAATTGTAGGCCGCTTTAGTGTGCTCTTTTATCTTTAATCTATTTTGAAACGCTTCTGTGATGCGATTAGTATAAACCATAATTTTGAATAATTTGGAACGTTTATTCACCAGAGGTAATTAACGTTTGGCACGGTCACAATAATGAGAGAAATGACATAATAAACTAGATTCAAGAGATGCATTACTTATGAACTCAAATATGCTACTAGAGGTCTGGGGCAACCTATGGAAAGAAAGATGAGGATTTCTTACGGGCGGACAACACACTGTATTATAATGAAGCTCAAGTTCATGTATAACTAAATAAATAACTAGATAAAACACTGAATAAGTAGCATAAAATTATGAACTGGCTTTAGGAATAATTTTGATTCAATTAAGGTTCTCAATCCTATAGTTCTGAGAGTTCATTCGCAAATACTTCTTATTTTTCCATTTCCGTCCGTCAATGGAAAACTCGGATTTCCCGCTGTCAGTAAAACGAGGGAGGCTTGTCGTTGCAGTAAAGATTCGCATTTACCACCGATGAGAAAACATTTCCATTGAGTAGTAGCAGTCAAAATTGTATCGAGGGGGAGAGGTGTTATTTCGAATGTATATTGTACTACTCTTTCGCTAGGTACGTAAACATCGTAATAAATTGGTGGCAAAATTCAGCTTATTTTCTTGAAAAGAGGGCTTCAGTTTTCTTTTTTTTCATGTCTAACGCGCAACTTGCACAGACCTTTCTTTTCCAACGGATTGCACTAGACTGTGTTCACGATAGTTTTTGGTTACATCCTGTCAATTTTGTGGTGCAGCATCGTAATAAATTTATTACTCATAGCGGGAGTAAATTTCAACAACTTTATTATTTTCAATCTTCAAATTCGAATTAAACTGGTCGTTTGGTTCAGGCAGGTTTCGAGTATAGTTTGAGCTACCAGAGTTTTTCTTGTATCGATTGGGTCTCGGCCAATTTTTTTTCTTTTATGCTTTCTACTATGTGAATGTTTCTAACGTGTTCCTTTTTATGCATTGTTTCGATCATTTTTTATGTTTCGTCATGGCTAAAAAAAACTCTATTCACTTTCTAGTTCATTTGATAGAAATCCATTTCTACTTAAAGTACTTCAATAATGATTTGATCATATCAGTAAAATGCTTTGAGCATTGACTGGAGAATACGCCGTAGGGACGGAACACACTGTGCAATGATCATCCGTACACGAGTTATCCTGTCGTGACGTTTTATCACTCCTATGAAGTATCCTTCATCCCATCTACTGACGTTACAAACAGCCCAACTTAGCTCTATGTGCGTCAACTTTCGAGTATGAACTCGTAAGTGTTGAGGGCAGTTGCTGGCAGCAGCGCAAAGCGGACCCCGTGACACTCTTGTGCTCTGCAAGCTCGCGTAGTTCTCACTGAGGCTGTTCTGTTCTGCCCTAACGGGATCATCGAATTTTAACTCAAAAGTTCTGCTCTGTTGGCATTGTGTCTGAATGTGTGTCGAATTCGTCGTTTGATAGTCTACAGAGCCGGGAAGGGGTCCACAATTCGTGCACGTGTATTTGTTGGAATTTTCATCCTCGTCATTGGTTAGTATCTACCTTGCCATGTGCTCGTTTATCGGTGTCTCGCTTCAATTCAAACTTGAGTTCCTATCATCTTCTCTCAAATCGAATGTTCACTCCGAACCGCCGTTCTTGTTTGCAGTGAATGACTTGCGTAATGACTGTGGACGTTCTTTTACTTTTCTTAAATTTCTCGTCCATAGGTTTTCGCCCTTGGAATTACCTCTGCTAACTGTAGGTGCAGCTTTAGGCAAACGCTAAGTTTTAGCTAAGTAAAATGAACATAGAATCAATTTGTTTAGGATGACGTTGGATAATATATCTTCATGAAAAATTGTCTTGTTTCATTTTGTTACTGTAGATATTTATGAATATATATATATTATAGTACGACTTCTTCACCGTGTTCTTTATTTTGAACTTGAAAGCAACCTATATCTTAATACACCAATGGGACATTTTTGGCGTGCTACAAATCGATTATTGACTAATTTTTTTATCACAAATTTTTACGTTCAGCCAGTTCTTGGCAACATGAGGGAGCACCTCAGCGAAAACTGACAATCACAACGCACGTCAATATAGTTTGTTTACTTGGTCGCTGGTGGTGGTAGTGGTGCGGAATGGTGAAGTGATAATTGTATCTTGATGTTCATTTGTATTGGTGGAATGTTTTTTTATCCACGCGACACAATTTGACCCAGGCTATTCTTATGATTTCCTGGCACTGTTAGCGGTTCATCTCGTCACGGACCATGAATTTGAAATGCTTAAATTATTACTAAAGTATATGCATTTATTTTCTCGTTTAATCTTTTTTCTCATATTCGAGCCACTTTTTAATTTTAAAGTTTGATTTTGCATGTGTGTGTTTATTCATGAATACATTTTAGATATGTTTTTACTGGTAGCTTACATTTTTCTTCTTGGTTTCTCTGAACTTTTTACTCTACCGCATTTGCATAGTGTAGCCGAGTATGGAGGATTTCAATTTAGCTTTCGATCATGGTCCCATACGTGTGATAAAAATGAATTTCCATGCAAAAGAACTTTGTTTTTCCCATTGGAAATAAGACCATATTATGACCGTGGAATTTCGCTCTTGTGCGCCTACCAATGTTCGCCTTTGCGTACAATGTCAATTGAAAGCCATTGCATGGTCAAACCCACGCCTGTGTTAATAGCTGCTCATTTTAAAATTGCAGTGCAGACAAATTTTCAAAGAACCATAAGGTCGGATAGTTCGACTTCAGTGAAACTGTTCGACGATATCGCTAGACGATTTTCCTTCACCTTATCGAACTTAGAATGAAACTTTCTCAAACCGAATGGTAATGAATTTTCGCTGTTTGAATACAAGCTCTACAACTTCAACATTTTCACGATTAGAGCCCCAGCTCCCCTCACGTACGTTTTGGAACTGTGTCGAATAATGTGGCAAGAGTACTATTAAATTTTGGTGTTTAGCCATTCCTGAACAACAGTAACAGGCCAACCGTGAGCTCCTTTGTCTAACAATTCTCGGCGAGTTAATTTCATAGAGAATAAATGTATCTAATATTCTTTCAACTCCCGTACATTTATTACTTCACGAATTTGTCTCAATACGTAAGACTATAATTTATAAATGTTGCGATAAAAATGTGCGGGCGTATGTTCCAAGTGATCAAGTCATTTTGAGTACAGATGTCATGTTCTAACAGTGACATTAGGGCAGTTGTTGAATAGGTTTTTATGGCCTACGTTCTTTTAGAATTCTAAGGATAACGGCTTTCCTTTCAAGATTTATGTAAAGAAAAACATACCTGCATTTAGAAGTGGAAAGCAATTGTAACCGTGTAGAGAACTCACTCAACTCATTCTCTAATACGCACTGATTCACGCCTTACTTGAAACCCGCCTCACGGTTTTAGCGTATCCTCGTATTAGAGCTCAGGTTCCATGTTCAGGCCCCGATTTTGGGATTAGGAAATAATTTGTGAAGGCGATCCAAGATGGGGATATTTTCCACTCGTGATATTTCTTGAATTATGACCTTGAGACGGAACACTCGGTAGTTTCACCAAGTTGAAATATATTTCGAAAGTGCCACATGTAGAGAGATTGGTGTCATACGAATAATTACTCCCGCCGATTTCAAGAATCCAATCATTGAGATCTCCTGGAGGCTTCATTCTGGACATCTCCGACGTTTAGAAAGCTAAGTATTGTTATAACGTGCCTGTGTATTCAGAATTCAAACTCTCGTGTGTGCAGCGTGTGTCAGGACTAGGTAGGATTCTGTTGCGAGTTTTATTATAAAAAAGCGGCCGTCAACTCGAGATTATTTAACCCATTCCAGTTATTTGGAAGGCTTCTCAGAGAAAAGGCCTTTCGGGAATCCAGTGACTGCTTGGATATAATTTAGGAAATTGATACACGCGAACAGTTACCACTTCTATAAAATAAAAGTGAAGAAAATTCGGATTTAAGACAATTTTTATGTCAAATGAATTTCAATTCTTCTGACGAAAGTCTCCGTAGTATGTGCATTCACGTGTTAATTTGAGACAGGTGTCCCTGTGGTGACGGCTGAACGAAAAAATAATGAATGGTGGATTTTGCTCATGGGCGAAAACAAATTTGACGATTTAAGAGCAAAGGACGTCACTACATGCGCTGCGTTCTCGTAATTGCGAAGAAAAATGTCCAACAACGAGTAGGAGTATAACATTCGTATTATTTGACAGTATTCTAAAAACGTTAACTCAACATCCTGACTCAGCAGTGAGTGAGCGATTCCAAACTTCTCGAGTTCATGTTCTATCGTGTGTAATTCCTGTCATATTCTACTTCTACTGTAGAAGAGTTGTAGTGCGACTTGGTGCAAGCATTCATCATTTTATCATCACTAGGCCTGAGACGCTAATAGCCTGATGCTAAAATTTTGCTGTTGAAGACCAATAGAGAGCTCTGGAGAGGAGGGAGGGTGTACTGGTTACTGAACATTTACTCGTGGCAAAGTTTACCCTCGGCCTGCCGTGGTCTGGCTGCCTGTCTTTACCGCCGCCGCCGCTTCTATTCTCCCTTCGTATCGCAGCTTTTCTCGTCTCCCGCCGCCCCTGTGCCGCCCTGCTCTGTTTCTGATCGGCGCTCCTGCCCCGGCCCTCCCGCGTTCTGCTGCTGTTCATGTTACTGCTGCTGGGGGTGGTTTTACTGCTGCTGCTTCTGCTGCTGGTGTTGAGGTTACTGCTGGTGGCGGTGATTTTGTGTTGTTGCTATTGAAGTTACCTCTGCTGGTCGTGATGGTGGTCGTCGTGTTCTTTGTTTGAATTATTTTTGTAGTTGTGTACTCTATTGTCATTGACTTAAATACTGTTGTAGATACTTCAACTGTTTCTGATGATGCCTTGTAGCTACAGCTCAGATTTATAGTAGCACTGTGTGCAGTATTAGAACTGGACTTAATTCTTGATATCTTGACCCACTATGTGTTACACTGTTGCCACACCTCTTCGCATCAACAGTAATGCTAGTGGCAGAGTCACTTCCACTGCCTACTAATAGCTCCATTTCGCTGAGGTTGCGTGTGTTGAAATGCTGCTTTTGACGTCGACACACTCACTCATCTCATTTTCCAGTGTTCGCGACTTTCTTGATAAAATTCGTGATAATGAACCCGCCGGGGTAGAAATGGAAACTCCTCTAAAATGTCGAATCTTTCATATGATTTCCTCAGCCTCAACCAAATAGGCTTATGCTCTAAGTACTGAGTAGTAAATTTGCCTATGCCGCGGTAACGTAAATGATACTGTTTCTACGATTTGAATTCCTTGCGCTGCTTTGTAACCGATGTAATGAACTTGCTGGGCTTGTGGCCATCGCTCGAGTAAGGCGAGGGAATGCAAGTGGGGAACTGGACTGATTTTTTACTCTCATTTAGGTTTATTTAGTGTCATGTAGACTGATTTCTTGATTCTGTGTCTCGACGTATTTAAACTTACGAGCAAAGGGAATGCGCTTCGAATGGACTTGGGTAAATAGTGTGCACTGGAGAATCAAGGGAAACAGTATCATGATGTTTCGTACTTTTATTTTTTGAACATCTTATGTTTTGTGTAACTGTGGCTTGTTGAACTCATTTAAGAACGAATTTTCATGGGTTTCAGTATATTTCTGAAGTAGTCGTCTCTCCCACGTAAATGTGTTGAAGAATACTCTCCATCAACGTAACTGTACTCGAGTGTTCTGCATTATAAATTTTAAGCCTCTTATATTAAAAGTCTGATCACGTAAGAAATATTGCTTCTCAGAAAATCACGAGTCAACAAAACTGATTTCCGCAGCGTTAACGGTAAGAATATGGAGATTTTCATTTTTTTGTGATTTTATCCTGTACGTAAGTCCGTAATCACCTTTCTCAAGTGTCATTGCTTTTATTTGTTTTTTTTTTAGCATTAAATCTCTCATTGCATTTTTTCTAAGCGCAAGGGCCATTTAGACCCTTTCTTGGTATTAAAACGGTGATGGATTTTCCTCCCAACTTGTAAAATTACGTCTGCGCAGCGCCTCATTTACTTTAGGTTTAAATATTCATTTACAGCTTGTGGTTTTATTGAAGCTATATCCGTGCTGGTATCCTGGATACCGCCACCGCCATTGTGGCCTCCGTTTTATCCAGGACCGCTGTGGCAGCTGCTGCCGCCGTTAGTGATGCCCTCGTAACCGTCAGCCGTTACGGCTGCGACGTGTGGGCTGGCACTGCTCGTGCTCTCCCTAAACCGGCATAATTTGTTCTTGTTGCTGACGCTGTCACCGTAATTCACTTAACTGCGCGCTTGCTGGCAGTGCCCACAGTTGAAGCCATTCTTCTACTTCGTTCCAGATTGTCGCAATAAAAACGATTTGTTCACCGATGATTATTGTTCCTATAGCACCCTAACGAAGGATGGTTTGTCATTCGTTCAATTATGTTGAGTTTCATTATTGAATTGCAACTCATTTGTTTCATTTCTGTGGGTGAGTGTCTTATTATTTCATATTTGAATCATTTTTCTTTGTTATACTTCTTTAATAAACATTATTTATACTTCTTTAATAAATACGAAAGTAGACTGTGTTCATATGTCTGTGTAAGTACACACATATCTATTTTATGCGTTTATTTAGATTTTTGCCGGCTTCTATAACTCACAAAATATTTCCGCTAAGAACCGATGTTTGTGATTTTTTATTTTTGTGAAGGCGTGCCACACTTGCTGTGCATGGCACTGTAAAATGCATGACGTCCCAGGGGGGGTATGAGTGGCTAACTTACCCATTTTTCTTTGCAGACGTCACACTCCGTACTTCGGGCAGCCCGACTACAGACTGTACGAGCTCAATAAGAGGTTACAACAGAGAACAGATGTGAGTAGTCCTTCTTTTGACGCCTTGGTGCGGCCTGTGTACCTTGCTGCGTGTCAACATGGCTGTCTCGACCTGTCCATGTCTGACGCAGTGCTGCTCCTCGCTGCTAACTCACCGGCCCGATAGTTCGGAGACTTATTTCTCTGCCTGGTGATGTGATTGTTTCGTTGTTGTTGTGTCGTGCTCTTCCCAGCGGCATTTGCTTTTCATTAAATTGAATTCGTGCGTCTCAATTTAGTAAAACAATGTCAAATATTCTTAGTTGTATACTTCGTTATTCGTTTGAGACAGAGGTCATTTTTTTTATATTTCTCAGATAGGATACTCCAACGTTTGATGTTCCAGAGCATTTGCATTTTTGTATACTCAAGTGTCAGTGTTTGCATAGCTACACTATTGGCCTGCAAGATGACCAGTATATCATGACTCACCTGCAATAGCGATCATTGTTCAGTTTTGCACATGGTACTTTCAATATCAACTTGTTACAAAGTAACTTGTGAACATTGAAGGTTGTTAATGATTGTGTCTGCACAATTTTATGCGCTTGGGAACTCACGTTTCATAGGTAATGAATTTTCAGTTCTCAACGCGTATTTTGACGAATCTCAATGACGGTAGATGAGCCTCTCTAAAAATGTATTTTCCGTTCACAAGCGAAGTCAAATAACGATGGACAATTTTGCAGTAATGAGGTATAGGTATTTATCAGATTTATGCTCTGATTTTGCTTCATACAATATCGTATCTTTGTTTCTCATATTAGAGAAAATATTTATAAGATTGCTTCGAGATATTTAATTTGAGGTTACCCAAGTTCTCGATTAGGTATTTCATTCTTAACGAACAGCTATGTCTGCGACGCCTCATTGGTTTACGTGAATTTTATGTCTTTCTTATAAGCTTTGATAATTCTCATGCATAGGCTGCATTGAGTTCAATTACTGTTAGGCAATTACCGAAAATTTTCTATAATGTACGCACAAGTCGCTGTTGAAAATATTCTGGTGCTTTTGAACTCGGTACATTCCAAACTTTTACCACATTCTTCCATCCGTTCCCGGCCTCGACAGTTATCATGTTTTTATTGTAGTGAAGTTGGCATTGTTTCATACCTACTTAAGACAAAAATTTCTGAATGCTCGTATGCATTCTGTTGAGTCGCCATCCATGACATAACTGGCATTCACTATTTCATTCTTTTCGGGCTACTCAATTCTTCAGCAAGTTGATGTGAACACTCCTAATTTGGGATGGGCAATTTTACTTATTTTCTGAATTTCTCCTGATCAGTCAATGAAGTGCGTAAGAATACCGTAGCTGAATTTAAAATTGTATTAATTCACAAGTCACTACTGAACTTCAGCTCTTTCTATTGAAAGTACTCAATTGCTTGATCACAGGTAATAAATTCGAATACCTCTTTCGAATACCACGTTCTAGTGCAGTGCTTAGGTCACTTACGATGTTGGACGTCTATTTTACTGCTCCAAGCAAGCCTAGTTCATTCACACCGTTGAGCTGAGTATTTTCAAATTTTTTTCTAGTTGGATTTTGAAAATTGTAAGATTCTTCGTCATGGAATTGTCTCTGCAGTATTTGTACATGATGTTGAATCGATGGAAATCTGTTGAATGTTTGTCGGAGACAATTGAGGCTAAGCGGCAAGAGGAATATGTGGTGAATATGCTGTTGAATTTGGCTCCCGGCACGCTTCAAAAGTTCTTAAATATGAAATTCGCTTATAAACACTAATTTTGATGAAAGTAAGGTTTTTTAATGAATAAACTTTTTTAGTACTAGTCATTTTTACGTTTAGGGTAAGGTGCTTAAAATTGTGTTATTGTAGGTGAAGCTGATCATTTTATCGGTGAGGGCTTTCATTTATGAGTTCTAAATTGACATTAGGAAGCCTGTGCAAAATTGACCGGAAATCACAGTAAATATGGATCCAAATTCAATGTCGAAAACGCAGAAATTTCATTTTGGTGTTTGTGTTAAGGAGTGCAATTTCTGTTTGAAGGACTCAGACAATTTGTGGTGGGACGCTTTCGCTACTGAATTCTTCGAGGACGACGCGACGCTGACGCTCACCTGCTGCCTGGAGGACGGGCCCAAAAGATACAGTAAGTCCCTGTAATTCTGGCCAACATAATTCTCTGTTTCTCATTTTCACGCTTGGATTTCTGCACTTGTTAAAGGGTAAGGATGGTCTTCTGCTAACTAATGCCCCTCTCTGTGTCTTGCATCCTGTGCGTTTCTTTTTCGTGCTCAATGTCGTTGCTAATATTGGCTGCTTTCTTTGTAATTTTTCGTATATTGTGGTACTTTGTATTTGTGCCATAACAAAAATATTGTGGTCACGCTTTCATGTTTTGAGTTCCGTTATTGTGTCGATTCTTTAGAGTGGAAGAAAATAATTATTGATCCTATCTTGTGTTTTAATTTTTATCCATTTCTGGGTATGCTGTGTCATAATGAATTTGGAGCCTAATTTTGAACTAGAGCTCTAAATAATGCATGTGTGTGCGTAGTGTGTATGGTAGATGCTTTGAGGTTTTCGTCATTTCAAGATTATGAAGAATCGATACCCTGAATTTGAAATGGAAATAAAGATTTTAGTGTGGAGTATCTGCAGTTTTTGCAATATTGTGGTGTGAAGTGCTGTATAAATGACACTGTCAACAGATGTTGCAAGCTGTGGTTCACGCTTGGTCGAATATTAACCTAGCACATCATTTTTGTATTGGGGTTTTACTTGATAGCTTTCTTTTTGACATTCTAAATCAATACGAGTCTTTGCATTCACAAATGCTTAATTTTTTCCTGAAAAGAAGGCAAAAAATTGAATGTTCATGTTGAGCATTTCTTTACTCATTCACTCTCGCTTCATCTTTTGTCGCCTCGTTTTATTTTTGCTTTCTGTCGTGGTCAAGTCTGGATAAAAGCCTTTGATGACGGACAAAAATTATTGAAACTCCGTCCGTTTCACGTTTTTATATGTGCACCCTTTGCAGTATTTTAAAAGGACTTTTGAAATTGAAAGCAATTTTGTAACCTGTTGTCCATTGCCCGCCAGCAATCGGTCGGACGTTACTGCCGAGGTACTTCAGGAGCATATTCGACGGCGGAGTGACGGAGCTCTACTACGCCGTTAAGCATCCCAAAGAATCCTTCCACAACACCTCCATCACCCTCGACTGTGATAACACTAATATGGTCACCCATCATGGCAAGCCCATGTTCACCAAGGTATGATAGCTGCAGGCCGTTACTTGTGCCGCAAATGAGTGTCGGGCACAGCGTGTCCTGCTGTGCCGCATCTTTTGCGTGGGTCTAACACGAAATGTTATGCAACTCTTCTGGGTGATAACTTGAAGCGTATCTTTTTTTTCGTTCTCTGTCTTCGTTAGACATATGTGACTGAAAACGAAGCATGTATCATTGAATGCTGAGTGTTCGGTCTGTCGTAAAATTACTTTGGAGTTTTTCTTTCAAGTGTGTTGCACATTCAGATTAAAATGTGAGAGCTTTCAGAGTTCTGAAACGTTGCTATCTTGTGTAACTGTATAACAATTGTTCAATATATCCGTAGCGACTCTCCCGTCGCTATTTGCTGGCACATTGTAGCTCCATTTTATTTTTAAAAACATCGATATGATATACTCGCATGGTCTCTGCCAGCTTATTTCGGTTAGATGCAATGATGAATTTGAACTGAAATTGTCGCTTCAATACCTTAATTCGTAGAACTTGACCTGTATGGCAGAAAATTTTAGTTAGTTATATTTCAGGACTCTTGAGCAAAAAACTCGCATTAGTAACTATCTTAATTTTGAGATTGATGAGAATCTGTTCCACCCATTAGAGTCCGAAATTTGTAATAAACTTCGATGAATCCCAATTATTTTAAAATTTTACTTAAGAAATTTTAGTTTATTCATTTTCAATTAGCTTTGCCATGCAGTACAGGTTCGTTCACCTCATTCCGTAACCTGTAAAACTGCTTTTTGAATAATTTGGTGCTATTTCAATAACCTTATCAATGGACAGAATTAACATGCGCTTGAAGAATTAATCTTCTCAACTTGGTATACCTTAATTCGTTTACACAGTCACCGTTTTTCAATTATGATACTGTTCATGGGGTTTTCGCTTTCAATTGAGTATTTTTTTTGTCATTTGTGCTACCATGTGCAACATATTTCGGTGCTCTTAACAGGAGTGTGCTCCTGACGCATACCTCTATGTGAGCGAAGTTTTTATGAGCATTCATTGTACAGATTTTGTGGAACACACGTCTGTGTCATCATGTTTTTGCAGCTCGTTCCAGAAGTACTGGTTCCTGGCATATATGATGCGTGGATTTTAGGACTTCTGAACATAGTTATCATTAGTAAGCAATATAGAGCCAATATTTGTTACGAACATGTTAGTATAGCTTTGGGCCTTACAATTTCTTTTTCGTTCAGTGCAGCATGAAGTTATAATAGTCTAAGTATATCCCGGAAAGTATTGTGTTCTGGACGAGTCACTAATCATTGAACTTACTCTATAATATCGCCGCTTGTTTGAATGATTAATAGGGCCATTTTTATTGGAGCTCGGTGGTGGCGTGCGAGTGTCGCATTTAAGAATGCATGAACCTTGCAGTGGGGCAGAGAGCAGGGTGGGCTCAATGGTCTTCATCGATGTGATGTGGGTCACGGGGCGTCAGCCGTTGCTGATCTTTTGCTTATTTTGCGCTGCTGTAGGTATTGGCTGGTCTACGTGCAGCATTAATGGACAAACACGGCGCTCAACATTGCCTTTGTCTTATNCTCTATTTTCTAGTCAGGTGGGCTCTGTAATAACAGACCTATTTTGTCGCTAAAAAATCATCTCATTCGTGAACGAAATCAGAATTTGAGGAACAATATTTTAAATTCGAACCTTGTTCTTGACGGGGGCAAATGTTTCATTGGTATTTTTTAATTTCATTTTTATGTTTCAACAATGTCATACTTTATTCATTCATGTCCCCTGATTTTAAATCCGGGATAGTTTTGAACATAAATTCGAACACTGTTCGAGGTTATTCACAGGTTTCATTTTATTTCAAAATTGTTTCGATTTGCAACATAATTAATCATTCCATAAATTCAATGGAAACTAGCTTTTACCCATAGTTGGAGCATGTCTCAAGTTATCAGAGGACTTGAGCCGAGTTTTATTTATTTCTCATTTTGGTTTCCAAAGAGAGATTATTTAAAGATTGCCCATTCTTTCGAAAGATTGCCCAGTGATTCATGGCTGGCTCATGAGTCGCTGTTGAGAATCTGTATTTTGTTGGCGTTAATATGAGACCACTTTTATTCCACTGTCACGGTTCGTTTTGTGTGACTGATTTAGATGTCTAAATAGTAATATTCTTGTCTTTGTGTCACCTTTTGATTCAATTTCTGGGCTAGTCATCGCAGCTGAAAACCGAGAGTCTCGCGAAGTGCGAACTTTTTTCTGTCATTTTCCTTGAGGGAGGAAATTTCGCGCAGGTATTGAGGTAGTTCTCGAATGAGGGAAAATGAGTCGACATTCGGTAATACTGTTTCAGGTTCACGAGTTGAACCTCATTGAGTTATTTCAAGCGTCCAGTAAATTGAAGTAGAACCTCATATTGAGTTCATTTAGGCGAGTAAATTGAAATAGAATCTCATATTGAGTTGATTTATGTGTCGAGTAAATTGAAATTGAATCTCGAATCAAGTTCATTTAGGCTAGTAATTGAAATTAAACCTTATATCGAGGTCATTGAGGCGAGTAAATTGAAATTAAACCTCATATCGAGGTTATTTGGGCGAGTAAATTGAACCTCGTGTCGAGTTCATTTAAATGTCAAGTAAAGTGGAGAAGATATGATCGCCTTTACTTACTTGAAATTCTTAACTAATTAACTGTTAATAATTTTGTGTTGTTTTCCAACCAATATAATTTCATCTTGATAAACCTACTCCACGTGTGGTCTGTGGTGCACTGGCACCAACACTCTTATTTTGCTCACTCATATTACCTGCTGCTAATGAAACGTTCGTGACCTTTTGGTGCTAGTAAAGCGTGCGTAGCTTTTGGTGCTAGTAAAGCGTACATATCTTTCGGTGCTAGTAAAGCGTGCGTAGCTTTTGGTGCTAGTAAAGCGTGCGTAGCTTTTGGTGCTAGTAAAGCGTGCGTAGCTTTTGGTGCTAGTAAAGCGTGCGTAGCTTTTGGTGCTAGTGAAGCGTGCGTAGCTTTTGGTGCTAGTAAAGCGTACGTGATTTTTAAGTTCAAGTAAAGCGTGCGTGGCCATTTACTGCGTCCAACTGACGTGTGACCATTTACTGCAAGTGAAGCGTACGTGACAATTGCCATTTGTTGAAGTTGTGGTGCCCAGCGTGTGGAGCAAGAGCAGCGGTGCGGCAATGAGCTGGTCCGAGTGGACCTGATCAATAGAACGTTCGGTACCCTCGCGTGCTCACCGATACATTATTCGGCTCCACCTCATCATTTCCGTACCTTGAACTGTCGCCGGCGTCGAGGCACTATTTCACAAGCTCACCTCATTTTGGCAGTCCACTCAGTATTCTCAATATTGTGGTACTCAAATTCATTTCACGAATTTGAGCGCCTCGATAATTATTCGGTTCTACGTGCTTCGCGTTGTGTGTCCAGTGTACGGCTGCACTAGTAGCTAAACTAACGTAATATTTTTTAGGGAAAACCTATGCAAGTACTGGCAAGGTCTTATGCATTTTGTATTCTAAGAGTGACGTTTTCTACCAACTCGTTTTTTTCCAGTTATGTAGATGCGTTTGAGTTTAGACTTGCGTTTAGTTAGGTTTGTGTATCGTTTGTTATAGGGACGGACTGGCATCTTGAAGAGGACACTTAGGTTTCATCAGCTATGGATAGGCTTTCAGGATTTTTATCTTTTGTCCTGACTTTGCTTCTTTCAATTTTTACGCCTATTTTGTGATTTCTACCTTGTCTATTCTTCTTTCCGCTCTTAACTTGTTTGCAATGGTACTATCTACCCAGCAGGCCCAGCAATTAATCGAGCAATGGATACTAAATACCCACCAGGCCCAGCAATCAAGCGAGCAATGGATACCAAATACCCAGCAGGCCCAGCCATCAAGCGAGCAATGGATACTAAATACCCAGCAGGCCCAGCCATCAAGCGAGCAATGGATACTAAATACCCAGCAGGCCCAGCCATCAAGCGAGCAATGGATACTAAATACCCAGCAGGCCCAGCCATCAAGCGAGCAATGGATACTAAATACCCAGCAGGCCCAGCCATCAAGCGAGCAATGGATACTAAATACCCAGCAGGCCCAGCCATCAAGCGAGCAATGGATACTAAATACCCAGCAGGCCCAGCAATCAAGCGAGCAATGGATACTAAATACTCAGCAGGCCCAGCAATCAAACGAGCAATGGATACCAAATACCCACCGGGCCCAGCAATCAAACGAGCAATGGATACTAAATACCCAGCAGGCCCAGCAATCAAGCAAGCAATGGATACTAAATACTAGCTGGCCCAGCAATCAAGCGAGCGATGAATACTAAATACCCAGCAGGCCCAGCAATCAAACAAGCCAGGCTCTGGTGTCAGTCAGACGCACGTGTTATATGTTTCAACATTTTTGTTTCTTGTTAAAATTGAGTATTCGTTCGGGGAATCCATTGCAGCGCGTACGCAAAGACCGTAAAAAGCCAGCGCCACGTTGCGTGCCGCTGGCGACCTACAACACAAAGATCGACATCGGTCTTCTGCGCGTGAACTTATTTGTTGATCTGTCTTTTGTCGTATCCACAGTATCCACTGTGATTGCATTGATGCTCAGTTCACCACAGGTTGAGGCCAATTTCCGATTTTTTTTTACTCTTTCCCGCCTCTTTGTTTCTCCTCAAGTGAGGACCAGAAGTTTTGTTCACGCGACTTGTACCTGTTTTCTCCTGTGTCCCCTAGGAGTTACTTGATCGCGTACTACGTGTTACGCTGTGCCCACAAAAAGTTCACACTGTTCAAAGTTTGTTCAGACCCGAGGATGTCATGTGTCACAAATGGAACTTTTCTTTCGTGGATGGTTTTTGATCTGGGCCGGAACTAACCTGCGCGCGGCATGAGAGCACACTAGTGCTGCATCTAGTGCCGGACAACTGTGTTAAATTAAACACACCTGTGCGAATGGATATCTCTGTGATGGTTGACGGCTGAGTCGCAAGTGTTCACAGCACTACCGGCTTTGCCTGCTTCCATTAGTGCCGAGTGTACAGCTACGATTTCGGGCATTTCTCTTCTTCCCCCATTCATGTTTTACTCTTTATTTATTTATTTATTTACTTATTTATTTACTTATTTATTCATACCATTGTCTTTCAGCAGGCTTTAGATGTAACTTTTACCCTTTCAGTTTCCCTTTTGCGCAGTTTCTTTTTAAATCAATCGACTTAAATTCTCTCTTATGTACCCTTATTTATGTCATTTTTTGTCTTCAAACTTGAGAGATGCGTTCTACCTCATGGATACTCTTTATCCCAGGAAGACCATGATGACGATCGCTGTGTCGTCAAAATAACTGGATGTTATTTGCACAACTTGGTCGTTTCCATAGCTACCTACCTCGGAACCAGCAGCGCTGTCTGAAATTATTTTTACCGCAAATGTAATGGAATAGCTACGTAGGTTATTTCCGACTCTTTTCTCCCTCATGCTCTCACGTGTGTTATTTGGAGCCATTCTGCATCACCGGTGTCTGCGATGCAGCTTTCGCTCGTTTCATTCTTTCCTGCGAAACCACCGGGAGCTTCTCACTCAGTTTGGCATCGCCACCGTACGCTCGCGTACGGTGACGATGTCAAATCTGCTCACCAGAGCGCTAGTTTAGTGACGTTTTCACATTTCGTGTCGTGCATCTTCGCGTTTTTCAACGAGCGATAGTTATTCAACCCTCTAGATACGTTTTGGTCTTCCTACGATTTTTCCCTGTGAAGTTGCTGGTATTACGTAATGTTTTGTTTTTGCGCGCGTCTCGAGAAAAAATGAGGCGGGGCTCTTCTTTACATGGCGCTGTGCTTCATTGTTCACATAGCCGAGTTGACTTTCATCTATCGTGGCCTGATGATATTTTTTCATCTTGGTTGCTGTCTCGCGCTAGTTCGGCGGCTCTGCATTCGTGTGGTGCAGTACGTAGAGAACTTCTTGTGGCAGTAGTGGTACTTTCAACGCTTGACCACTTACTCGTTCAAAGAGTGTGTGTAGTTTCTCCTGTGTATTTACTGCTCATCGAACACATTTGATCATCTGTTACCAATTTACTTAGCTTCTTTGCCATCATCTCGACCGTTCTCTTCCTTTACGAAGACGAGTGACTCACTTTTTACCCAATTGGTATTTTTAGAATTTAGCCGAGTAGACTCGTCAAATTTTCGATACAGAAAAAGGCAGAGCCTGTTTGCTATGTCTTGATCAACCTTCTCGGTTCTAACTAACCAATCTCGAGTGTACGAATACTCGTACATATTTGCAGAGCAAATAAAAACCGTCGGAATATCATGCGTTTTCGTCAGAACTACTGACGGAGAAGGGATTGCGTATTCATAACTTATTTTGTGTCTTACCATATATGCGTAGTTGGTAAAAGCTCCGCGGTGCTGATACATTTGTGGTGGTGCGACAAGTTGGAGCGTACAGTGTAAACGCTGGTTTGCGCTGTTTCTCGCATCCCCACTCAACCGGTCAGCAATGGTTTATAAGCTAGTGACTGAAAACTTGTTTTGTTCCGTCGTCGGGTAATGTAACCCAGAGAGGTCCAAATTGTGAACGCCATAGCAAGGTTCTACGCATAATGATGAGATTTTCACTGCTGGTGGTTGTCTTTTCATACACACAAATGCACGAGATTTCCTTTGTTTAGCTTCGTGCTGTAAAGAGCTAATCCCATGCTCCGCTTGCTTCACTGGCCGAATAGCAAAACATTCTTTGAGTGAA
Organism: Orchestia grillus; assembly: GCA_014899125.1. Taxonomy (NCBI): domain Eukaryota; kingdom Metazoa; phylum Arthropoda; class Malacostraca; order Amphipoda; family Talitridae; genus Orchestia; species Orchestia grillus. The sequence goes on from VOMN01092006.1 coordinate 39,410, forward strand.
TTTTTGTAGTATTTCCATGCTCAGTTCGACATTTTATTCACTCTTCAAAACCTTAACTTAATTGTCTGAATTTCTTCATCCTCTCTGTTCTTTGGGAACTGCCGTTTCATGGAATGGCAGTTATTAATGACAAAAGGTTCATCCAAAATAGTTGATTTATAACGGTTTTCTATCATTATATTCATGATAACCTTTAGTATTTTTTTCTCTCTTTTTAGCATCATCAATCTTACTCGTGTTGCTTCCGTCGATTTGTTATCTTGTTGATAATTATCAACAAGATGCTATAATTTATCATAATTATAATCCATGCTGGCAGCTTTAAAATATCACGAATTATTACTTCTGTTTCATTTTCAATCCTATCATTATTTTTTGTACTAAATATTTTCAACTTGAAATATTACAGTAGAATTTTTTTCCCTCGGAAATTCTAGATTCCTTGTTGTTTACGTAAAATTTGATGGCGAAGTATAATGAAATGAAGAAAGAAGAACAATTACCGGAGACAACTCATTAGTAGTCAAATTTCATTTTGAACGGATGATTTTGGTCATCATTCATCTTGTTGCGTAATATTTCTTTGACCAGTCACTGGTTTTGAAACTAGAGCAACTTATACAATAGCATTCGAGTTAATTTCTGGTCCCTTGTGCCGTTTACTTGTACTGGTTCACCCTGCAGAAGTGGGTGCGGTGAAGGGTACTATCCTTGAACGTATGAAGTGCAGTTAGGTGCTCCTGTGAGGGGTGTAGAGAATTTGCTAGTTAGTTCAGTGACAGTTATCGTGTCTGCCCTCGTCAGTCGTGCAGTTACGTTGCTTGAGGCTCTTTTAAACGTAGCCTTATAAAATGGTCTTATTTTTCGCATTCTTATTTTTTTCCCATTTGGGAGAAGCCGGCGTTCCATGCCCTCCACGTCTTGTACGACCGTCTTCGATATCATTCCTTGACTTCTCTCTACAGGTTTTCTTTTGGGCAAAATTGTTAGGAATTGTCAATGCAAGAAGCATTGTTCGAATGGGCAACGTGATGAAACTTGTACATCTGTTAACGATACATGGTCATATGACCCTTGCAACGCATTGATCTTGCACATTGTGCTCCGTTCAAAGTACGTGCAAAAGTGAAAGAGTTCCAACTTTTACATTTAATTAAATGTAAACTGGCTCTACGTAGATGGGGGTGCACTGCGCCTAGGTACAATCTGTTGAAACTTCTTGAAAGACGGAACTTTGAGAACCGTACGTTGCCGCACATAATCTCACTTGGAGGTGCCCACTACTTGAGTTGTTTCCGATGACGTATTTTGGTGTTTTGAAGTTATTTTCATTATTTGTATTGGATCATTTATGAAGTATGACACGTGATAATGAGTGTGTGATTCGAGGAAGTATTAGTTGTATTAAAAAACGTCTCCTTACATAATTATGTCTAAAAAATGTAATTCAACTGCGAAAACATGTCAAATATCTTGACTCTGGTGATATAATGCTGAAATGATTTCCAAGTACTGTTTAAGACTCTTGTCTCTGTAATGCGTAGTAAGTTGTGCTCATGCTTGCGACTCTTGACGTGTGGCGGTGTGTTGGTGCTCAGGTATTCACGGAAGGGCGCCTCATCCTGGAGTTCACGTTCGACGACCTCATGAGGATCAAGTCGTGGCATTTCGCCATCCGCAGCCACACGGAGCTCATCCCCCGCAGCGTGATCGCCATGCAGCAGGACCCTGCGCTGGTCGAGACCCTCAGCAAGAACGTCACCCGAATGGGTATAACTAATCATACCCTCAACTACCTCAGGGTACGTCCTTTCACCGTAGTCCCATTGCGGGCAGGGTAGGTGGGGTAGTTAAAATGAGCTTCGTAGGAATTTTATTAGAAAGATTCCTCTGTTCTTTCATTTGTAGGGTATATAGAAAAATCGAAAGAAGCCAAGTTAAAATGCCCAATGCCCGCGTTTGTTTCAAGAGGCGCCATTTGCCACCATACTTTTCCCCTGCAAAACCATACTTTTCCCCTGTAAAACCATACTTTTCCCCCTGTAAAACCATACTTTTCCCCTGTAAAACCATACTTTTCCCCTGTAAAACCATACTTTTCCACAAAAAAACATACTTTTCCCCATGAATCCCCCTGGGGATTCGGATTGAACATTGCTATAAATAGAAATTATTCTTACTTCTTTTTGGCTACGTTTACATTTATTTTGTTCAACTACCACTGTAACACGACAGTTTTCAGGTGTGCCGTAGCCATGTTCGAAGAGAGTTCCAATGATTGTGTTGACTTTATATTGACAGTGCAAAAATACCTGCGAGCAACTTGAAGTATGACTACAATTGATTTCGCTTTAGGGTGTGTGTTAGTGAGGAGAGAGGAAATTTGAACGTCTGAGCAGTGCGCCAAGTTCGCAATGATGCCACGATTGCCTCCCCTGCAAAGGCAACTTGCAGTGAGGTCTCGGTTATTTTTGTGGTAGGCACGACTGTGATCTTGTTCTGCTTTTGTGGTATTCACACTTTTTAAAAGTGTTGCACTCGAGGATCCGAGTTCCAGTGAAATATGTTAACGTCTTTTCTGATGAGTATTCACTTGATCAAATTTTAGACCGCGTTACGAGGTGTTCTAACGTCACTTCGAATGTCTCTTTATCAAGTCCGGATTTCCTTTATACAAACTAACACCAAATATTCCTGCCATTTTTATAACAGATAAATGACTAATACTTATATGTTAATCAACTGTTCATGTGGGCAGTAACTATCCGTGAACGGAGCTTGTTTTCCCTGAGTATAATCCAGCCTCGATGACTACCATCCACTCCGATTGTAGTCAGTTCTCTTCAAATATAAATTTCTCTGAATGAAAATTACCCATTCTCCCAGAACTGGTTTTGCTTTCTTATGAAGCAGTCATTTTTTCAACGTTAACCACTCACTGACACTATACTATAGCAAACTGACTATAGCCGTTTCATGCGCGTAATGACCTTGAGAGGCTCTCCACTCATTCTAGAGGATCCCTCTCTTCAAGATGACTCAATGTAGCTCTCGTCCACGATGTGACTCACAACATAGCTCTCTCTCTTTTACGAGGTAATCCACAACACTGTTCTCTCTCTCATCTACGACGTAACCCCCAAGTTATTTTTCTCTCAGGATGTATTCCACAACATAGCTGTCTCTTTCACGAGGTAGCCCACAACATAGCCCTCTGTCTTTCACGAAGTAACCCACAACATAGCCCCCAGTAGTCTCTCACGAAGTAACCCACAACATAGCCCCCTGTCTCTCACGAACTAACCCACAACATAGCCCTCTGTCTTTCACGAGGTAACCCACAACATAGCTATTTCTTTCATGAGGTAGCCCACAATATAGCCCTCTGTCTCTCACGAGGTAACCTACAACAAAGCCCTCTGGCTTTCACGAGGTAACCCACAACCTAGCCCTCTGTATTTCAGTACCATGTAGCTCCGTTTTCACGTGCTAGTCCGCTCTCACAAGAAATGAAGCATGCGACCAACCATAGCGGCGTGTAGCGAGTCACGCCCTGCTGTGTGGGGCTGTTTAACATTATTGTGTGTGTCGTGTTGCAGCTGTGCGTTATCTTGGAGCCGATGCAGGAGCTTATGTCCCGACACAAGGCGTACGCCCTCTCGCCCCGCGACTGCCTCAAGACAACGCTCTTTCAGAAGTGGCAGAGGATGGTCGCCCCGCCAGGTATACCTGCCTCCCCTCTGCTTTCCCTTTTAATTTCTCTCTCAAGCTCTTGTAATTGCGCCTGCAGCTTGTTCTCACCGCCCCTACTCTGCGAGATGCTCCAAAAATATATTTATATTCCGATTTCTTTCGGTTTGAGGCTCTCCAGAAAGCTAAGGTGTCATCTGTTTATTACTTAATCATACTTTTTTAATATATTTCTCTACTTTTTCCCCCAGCCTTATAATGACGAATTTTTCCTTTATGTACCTACTTACGCCTTACTACTTTTTCTATATTAAATTTATTAAATTTTTAGTTCTTTTTTTACTTTTTATTGCGTTTTTTGTACATGTAAATCCCTTTTTCTTCTCCTAATGGCACGTTCGCCCCTTTTCTGTTGTGTTAACATTACTTGGTCTTTTATTGCCTTCATACTTGATCGCTTTAAAAAACGTCGAAGTCGTACATGGTAATGTCAGGAACTCGCCTTCATGTTTGAGGACCAGACAATATTGTGTTCAGAAAATGTAACAGTGATTGTTTTTCGAAATACCTTTTTTATTTTCACTTCATTCAATTTGCAAGTAAGACCTGGGTTCATTCTCAAGTACCGTCCTATTTCGAGTTTTCAGCGGCATTTGATGAAGTCTTTTAATTCCTTACCGATTTTCAAATTTCTCTTTACAATGCCGATTTTACGAGTTTTCAAATCGATTACAATGCGTCCTACTAGACTTCCACTCCATAATTGTCCATGCGCCCCTACTAGGAGGGGGAGCACTGCTCGTGGGAGGTCGCACAACTAAGGGAGCACATTGCACATCAGGCGAATTTGTTAAGTAAAAATAATTTTCCGTTTTGAGTTGAATTTTCAAAACGGTTTCAATTTTCCGTTCCGACTTGAAATATATTTTAATTTTACATTACTATATCAGTTCTGGATTAATCGCAACTCGTCGTTCAAATCCCTCAAAACTTTTAAGTTTCTTCATTGAAGAGAAAATTGAACGCGTTCTCGACCTTAAAGCTAATTGGTATTATCTGGATTGCGGAAGAGTTTTTATTTATTTATTGGCATCGTATATGTACAGCACCAAAGAAATTTGAATTTAAACTAGCTTTTTAAAACTTTGACCGCAATATTTTCACGAGTTTCAAGTCTTGTTATTTTTTTCGCGGCGAATAAATTGCTGGAATACAAGTTTTTCTCTATTATTCATTTGTTTATAAACACATTTTAATAATTTTTAATCTTTTCTATTATGATTTTATTATTATTGTGATATTTTACTGAACTTGCTAAATTAATCAGGCGTTATAAAATTCTTGTGATAGTTTCTACCGTGTCAAATGACTAATCAGAAATTTTTGCGTAAAACAAAAGCAGTATGGTGTCAATAGACTGCGAATAATACTGCGATTTGCACCCACGTAGCGGATGAATAGCTCTTCAACCTCATTTCGCCTAACGGACTCGTGTTTCACTCGTTTGAAACTGTCCTGTGCTTGTGTTCACCGAGTTACTGCCATTGTTATTTGGAAAGTAACCTTGAGTGAATGTTTTATTCACTATTTTTTCTACCAATGCGTGAACAATATTTAAATGAAAAACCAATCTCGTCTGCATCGTAGCGTACTCCTAATCTCTGCCATTTTATGTACTTCAGTTGCAGAACTTTAGTTATTTCTTCCAATTGGCATTGCTATGAAAAAGTTTCATAGCTGTTGAACAGAGAGTAGCCCATAGGTAATGGGGTTCGGTTAGTTAGGTTTTGTCTATTCTGCGCTGTGGGAACTGGCGTCCACAGTGAGTCAATGTCAGGTTACCTCAACTCTCGGCAGCCCTTCGGGACTCCTATCTTTCGTGCCCATTTTGCTTCCTCTGTTTTCATGCCTTCTTCACTGATTTTTTGTTAACATTTGTTCCTCTCCTTTCTTAGCTTGCTATTTTTGAGTGCTAGGAATCTTGTGTGAGAACACACCTGTCAAGTTTATAGCATCTCGGTCTGTTTGTCTCGTGCAGAGAATTTGGAATTACTCGGAAACTTGAGGTAATATAACGAAGTTTGATTAATTTCCACCCAAGACAAAATTTGAAAAATATTAAAACATTTTTCAGTTTTTTTTCTCTTTATATTTATGAGGTAATTTGTCCAGAATCGCTTTTAGTTCATTATCAACACAAGAAGAGAGTTATGTTTACCACACCATCGACATTACTGAAAATTCCATGGACCTCAAACCGCCATTTTCTGGCCGAAATTAGCGCCGTGATCCTCAGTGATGCTCTTCAGGCTGGCGTTCGTTGTCGAGAGGCTTGCTTCGAATGAAGGGAAACACGAGAAGAGAAACTTCAAATCAAAGTCATTTCCTAATTTATTTCTAGGGTTCACTTGTCTAAGTGCAGTGTTCAATTTTTAATTGGTCAACGTAACACACATCTCTTTTAAGTAATGTGATTTTTCCTTCGTCCATTTGTACGAATGGCTTTCTTATTTATCTACATATATAGTTTCTGAGCAGTTTACTCTAGCACAAACGTATCTTCATTACCGAATTTTTATTTTTTTGGTATCGTGTGCTGTCCATGTTAATGCAGCGTTAATAACAGCTTTGCTAAATCAAACAATTTTAATGTTTTAAACTGGTCCGCTGCTGCAATTTGTTGAAATTAATTTTATTCTGTCACTCGCCTTATGAGAACACCGCCATTGTTAATATTCATCACCGTGAAGAATATCATTTGTGTATTGAATTCAAATGTAATTTCATCAGAACTCGGCTTCTGTTTGAATTCCTTTTGATTTTGTGAAACATCGAACTTGCCATATTGGTTTTCCTGTCCAATGAGCACGCGTTCTTGTTTCTAAATCGTTTTTTATTTCATAGGTTTTCGTGATTTTGTTGCCATGAGCTATTATTTTGTTCGTGCGTACTCTGGATCTCGCTTTCAGATATGTAACGGTTTCCGGGCTTGAATATTCCTTTTAGTTTTGGTTCTACCCTTCTCCTGAACGTTACGCATCGTCATTTCCTCAGGAGGCAGGCAATATTTAACATTGGATGGGCAATAGGGTTAGGTTAGTTAAATCGTTTATTGTATGCTATGGGGAATGGTGACCCTAGGGAAGCACAGTTGGCTTACTCCAGCTGTAGGAAACCTTTGGGACTCTTGCCTTTCATACTCACTTTACTTCCTTTAATTTTTACACCTTCTTCGCTATCTCTTTGTCTTTTCTTCTTATTCATTCTTAACTTGCTATTCCTATGCGGTCCTGCGTCAGAAAGTACCTTGTGTTCTGTTGACTCGGTACTAATTGTTCCTTTTCTTTCGGCCCAACATAGTCCGAGTCACTGAAGAGCTGCTATCTATACCACTACACTACTACTATTACTACTCAGCTCCTATTCTTCTCTTTGTAGAAACTCTCGATCTTGCGTCTTCATTCTCTTTAGAACGTATTTCTTTTATAAATTTTGAGCTCAATTCGACACCTCATGAGGCCGAGTAAAAGCGTCATTATTTGACATCATGATCCTTCACGGAATTGCGACTTCTGATCCCACAATGTTCTTTGGCTCATCATGCGTCGACATCCTACTCGTTTTGGTTGCATGTTGTGTTTTTATAACACTTTATCACAATTATTCGTCATGTGTCTAACTTTTGACCCTATTTGTTTATTCTTTTCTCTCTTTACGTTCATTTTTCTACTCCCCTCATTCCGACTTCTGAAATATAGGTTCCGATATCAGTATTCAAAGCTATGAATATCATCCATATCCTCTTGTTCATTACTATTGACGTTATTTCTTGTACTGTATTTCTCATCTATTTCTGGTTCTGACTTTTATTTAGCTTTTTTCAGCTTTCCAGTCAATATTTTCTTTCAATAGGCCTTCAACTACTAACGGGTTCCACAGTATCGTATAGGTCTTAAACATCTGTTCTGCAGTCAGCATCTCGTCAGTCCAACTCGTCAACTCATCGTGTATTCCACATTCGTTGAGATCGTGGCATTCATTCAGATCGTGGCTTTCGTTGGGATCGTGGCCTTCGTTGGGATCGTGGCCTTCATTGAGATAGTGGCTAAACTTACGTTACTCTCCAACGTCCACGGGCGGGTGGAACTTACGTTAGAAACGAGCTAAACCATATTGTGTCATTTCCGTGACCATTATGTTATCTTTTCTTCTGCAAGAGGAAGTGTTACGCATGCAAGGTGCATTTCTGTGGAATCTGCTGTGTTCAGTTTTTTCGGCTGTCTATGTAATTTTGATCTTGTAATCATTTTAGGTATATTCGGTGTAAATTCAGTAAGTCGTTCATGGTTGGCATGAGGAACCACTCTTTCACTCATTTTGGACGCTATTGACTTGTTCGAAGCTGCACTGGCTGGGTTTTCAGGTATTGTTATCTCATTTATCTTATCAACCCTATCTAGGCTCTATCCTAATCTTTTTTTCTATGTTGAACAATAACCAATTTATATTCGTCGCTCTGTGGAACCTAACATTTCGGTTTCTCCATAAATATTGGTTAGATGAATACTTACTAGGAATATCGATTGGGCGTCCAGTAATTTGTGCGACAAATTATTTCGTGATTATAATATCCTATAGTTAGGATTTCAATAGTCACATTCGTCTTATTGGTCGAGTATTCATTCACTGAGTAGGGCGATCAATTTTCGTTTTTAATTCTACTCTTAGTGTCCGTATTACAATTTACTTCCGTCCTTGTTCTCTCCTTTATCATTTCACCAGGTCAAGGCTGTGATTTTTGAAAGCTTGGCTTCTCTAAAAAAAATCATTGAACTTAGCTTTTCTTCATCAGTAATGAACCTGCTCCGAGTAGCCGCTAACTTTGCTTTTTAATGGTAATTAACTGGAAACCAATCACATCTAACTCTGGTCATAAGCAGGATCGTGGTTCGATATCGAAATTTTTTCAACTGTGGAATGACTCGCTCTTGTTCTGTCACTAGGTGCAGCAGGTCAAGCCAATGGTAGAAATGGTCCTAACGGAGGTATGTGGTTGAGAGAGTTATGCGCCTCTTGCTTGAACAACAGGAACACGATGAAAGAGAGGAAAAAACTAATTTTTTGTGTCCCCTTTATTATGTTTTGTGTAAAAATCGTATCAATGAATATTTAAAGCTCCGTGGACCTTTCATAGGTCATTTAACTCGCTTTCCGAGTTGGTGGAGACCTATTTTCGTATAGTGACTTTCAAACAATCGACGTATTGCCATCATGGAGGTATTTACTGATAGGGCTCTATTTCTATGCCTTAACGTTGAAGGTTAGAGTCATTCATTCTTCTTAACTTAGTTTTTTCAAACACTTTGAGTTAACTAATTCATTTTTGCTGTTACAATATGCAAATCTGACTGAGATGAATATGTGAAACACAACTCATGCTCTCGTTGTTTTCTTTGTTTCAGCAAGAGGTCGTTTATAATTAAAAGTTTTCGCCAGGGTACAATGGCTTTTATGAAGGTGCTCGGGATAGCTTGATCGTGCCTTTGAGGGTCTGCGTGTGGATTATCTGGACCCCTTCCTTGGTGTCCACTCTTCCTCAGGGCTGTGCTGGTATCTGAGTATCTCCTCGACGGGTGTCTGTAGTTCACCACCCTATTCAATTTCTTCATGTTTCCGGTTTCCTGTAAGATACTTCGTAGAAGTAGAGAAGTATCTGTTGAGGTTGTATCCGTTTCTTCTGTTAGGAGAGGTAGTAAATGGGTTCTCTGTAAGTTGTATTTGTTGTAAAATGTGGTTTTAGTTTTTGAAAATATCTACGTACTGTAGTTAGTAATTTACCAATCGCACATCAAAACGTAGTGTTCGCAATTGGTATAGTAATTAATACTAGTGATCTGATAAACATCACTGAACATGGAGTGATAAAGAAAAAGAGAAAACAGGTCTGGTAGGGCACTATCACCCCGGCAAAACTCTCATTTCGGGTTTGTTCTACAAAAATATAGTGGGGAATTTTCTCATCCATAATAACTGCGAAAGATGGTGGTTTGTGCACATTTTGAATCGGTATTAGTCGACCGCTTTTTCTCAGCCTAAAAGTATCTGTGGAGTGTTGAGAGTTTCTATGTTCTTTTTCCTCGTTTTCTTATTGTTTTAACTTTAAGTAGGATTCTTTCCTCGTTTACTTATTGTTTTAATTTTAAGTAGGATTCTTTCCTCGTTTCTTATTGTTTCAACTTTAAGTAGGATTTTTTCCTCGTTTTCTTATGGTTTTAATTTTAAGTAGGATTTTATGTATCTACGTTGCTCGATGCGGAATACGGTAATTACCTCTGCTGGTAATTATTTAAAAATCAGGTGGTACTGTCACTCTTGAACTACTTATATGCATATTACCAATCGGAGTCCTACAATAGTCTTCTTTTCAAATTGAAGAATTCATTGAATGTTTTTGTCCGGGTGATACAAATAAGCTCGCCTATGGAAATAATTTAAATCTAATACTGAATTCACTAGTCGGTTTGAAAAAAAAATTGTGAAACAAAATGAATTGAAGTTCGTATGCACTATTTGTGCGTGGACTTTGCACTTACTACGAATATTTCGGGTTGCGTTTCGCTACATCCTGTGGCTCTAGGCTTGTGGAACACGAAGCGTTCGTTCTCCTCACTTTAGTATTTGGCAATCAGAATTTTGACTTTTACTAATCATTTCTTGCCTCTCGCTTCCTTTCTCCCTCTGTTTCTCTTCCTAGTTTTGCGTTCGTCTTGATGACCTCCGTCCTTCTTTTAGTATTGTGTGGAGTAGTCGTCGAGCATCTAGACTGCGGTGGCATATCTTCCTGCCTACCGCTGAATTGATCTGAACATATTTTCTGTGCATTGTGTAGAAATACAATTTTCCAATTATATTTCTGTTGTGGTGCTTTTATCTATTTGAACGTTGTAGATGCGTAACTTTTGGCGAAATCTAATTTGTAATTTTTGAAGCATTCTAAATCACATCAGAAGTTTTTTGAAAATCGGAGAATCTGGTGCCAATGAAATTTATTCTACATATTACATATTTGAAATAATATGAAAGTTTAATTTTTAATACGTGCTTGCAATCTTGATTTTAGTTTATTACGATACTGGCAACTTGTACTCATTATTTAAACATGTAGATATTTTACTAAGTGTGGAACTGTATTCTTTAAATTCCAATTTTATTACCGTGTAGTGCGACGAATGCGTAGCTATAGCAAAAACTTCTGTAAGTAAACTCTTGAAAACATTGGAAGCATGTATACAGCACTGGTAAATTCCGACGTAAATTAACCTTCTTAGCCAGTGCGTGTCCTTCAGCATAAGTGTGTGTTAGTTATACATTTGTTACGTGTCACGTTTTCTAACGTTGCCTGATGGTGGCTGTTCACAGAAACCCAGCGGGCCCCAAACAAACGGCGCAAACGCAAGGGATCCCAGTCGGGACAAAATGCCAACACTAACTCCACTGGTGCCGGCAAGAAGCGGTCTCCTGGACCAAATTTCAACCTGGCCTCTCAGGTCTCTGTAAGTACTGCCAGTTAATTTAAGTGCTCTTGTATACTTGCTTGTTTTCATTCCTCCGTATCCCTAAACTGGCTGCAGAAAATTTTACTACGTCTTGGATTCCTCTTCGATTTATCAGCTCCCGAGCTGAGAACTCGTGCTGCGCTCGGCTTGTGGCGTTCGGGATTCAGGAAGGCACGTTGATGATTAACTCTCACATTTAGAGTTTTTTTTTTGTAGGAGGCGTCAATGGTTTTCATTATAGTGTGATTGGTCGATAGAGACGTTTCCATGTCACCCTAACTCGTTTTTACTCGCACAATATACAGTATGTCCGTTGAGATAGTGGATGGTAGTTTTTTTACTTGCTCATTATACAGTAGGTCCGTTGAGATAGTGGATGGTAGTTTTTTTTAAACTCAGCACTCGACTTCAACGATACTGATTTTTTATTTTTTGTCTAATTTACAACTAAAGCTTATGAACATTTAGCAGATCAAGAAGCTACCACTGGCTAACTTTTGTCCTTTGTGCCATTTCCTTATGTTGTCATTCCCACTTTTTGTATTTTCATATATTCAAAGAATTCCAGAAAGTATTGTTATTACTGTTAGTATTATTATTTCACCTAGTTATATTTTTATTTTGTGTTGAACTTTCATTACGCGTCATTTTCTTTCAGGTAAGTCATTTTAATATGTGCGATTTTTCTTTATAAATTATTCTTTACATCAAGTGGAAAAGCAAACAATGATCCACTTGTAAACCCAAATAAGAATTGTTTGCTTCCCCACTCGCCTTTCGCCATTAACATAACATATTTTTCTTCAAGTAATTGAAGCTCAGTATTTACTCTTTCTTTTATTTGCTCGCCTATCAGGCGTGTCAATTTGTATTTATTTAGGCCGTTGCTATAGTTCGTGTTATATTTTCAGTAAGTCATTGTATTTTCATACTATTCCTGTGAACCTTAAAGGCAACGTTTTCTTAACAAGGTGTGCTCTTTACCAACGTAAAGTGTCTTATATTCGTTTTTATTATCCATTATTTTACCAACCTTGTGAACGTTTACCCTTCCTCAAGATTAGGAATGAGTATTGTGATTCGACCTCTCATTGATTGACTATATTTTTCACTTCATGGTCGTGTGAAGAAGATTGAGTTCGGCTTGTTTTTTGGCTGAAATTTACTCAGCTGGGGCTCTCCATTTAAGGTTCTGGTGTCGTTTTGCCTGTTGTCTTAATTTTCTTGAGGAGTTTCAGTTTATTGGACTGTAATTCGTCTCGTTAAAGTCCCGTGGTTGATCGATGTAAAGCATAATTGGTCGCTTCTAATTTTCTTATTTCAAAATCTTCCCATGAACTTTCTGTAGTTTTGCCATTAGTCTGGCAATTATTTTTGTTCAATAAGAAAAGCTCTCAATTTATGCTGGATTTTGTTTCAGTCGGGTCGTCGGTCATGGCTTTTTTCTGGGTTCTTCGGGTTTGTTTGATTGACTGGCTAGTACTTCACTCCTTGAAGTTCACTTCATTGCAATTCAGTTTGAACCTCGGTTCATTTCATTCATATTCTGCCTATGGGAACGCGCCCTTTCCTCTTATTGGATTTAAAAAATCATCCATCATTTAAAATTCAGTGCTTAATTTCAATTGGTGCGTTGGCCTCTTGCATGGTTCTCTATTTGGACGTACGCCATAAGCTACGTTAGTTCAGAAATTATTTAGCTCTCGCATTCAGCCTTGGTATAAGGATATTGTATGTATGCCGAATCAAGCACAGGAAAAGTTCACTTGTTCTATCGACGCCGAGCTTTCGTCCGGTCTTGTGTGCCAAGACCAGTGCACTGCCAAACTTGGTGTGGAACACATTTAGGTTAGGCACAGATTTCGGTCGGACACTCGCCGCTGCTGTGGTTGTCTACCAGCTGCTGCTGCGGATGACCTTGAGCCAGAAGCTGAGTGGCCTCGATTGACCCCGACCGTCTCTTACCGTCTCTTCTATTCTCGTTCTGTTGCGTACAGGATGGACTTAATACCGAGTTTGTCTGAGCTGCCTTCCTTTTTGAACCATAATATTTTGGATATCCCGCCTTGTTCTATTGAAATAATATTCGCCCATCGTTGATTCGGTTTCTATTGGTGATATTGAAAGATGTGTCAGTTCAGTAGACTTCGACAGTTTTGGGATCCTATATACGAAATGACGATAATTCGAAATCCAAATCATGGGACCTGAATTCTCTGTGAAAACTACGGTTTGGTTCGGTGAAATGTAGGTAAATTTGACTTTAAAGTAATTGTTACAGAGATGCTTGTTGTCTCTGCGTTTTTGTGATGCCTACACAGCAATTATGAGCGCTCCCCCCGGTCAGTTCTCTTCGGTTTCTGTTCACGGTTTGGTGTCGCTGACGTTACAGGGAACTCGAATCGCTGACAACTTCTATTGTTGCTGCTCTTTTACTATCGGCTGATATTCATCTCTTGGCGTTCCACAGAGTTGGTAGTTACTGTTAACTATTATGCGAGTGGAAACTACTTGTGTAATTTCAGGCCATTTTCAGAGGGTGCATTGTTTTTTCTCTCGTTGAACGGAATCAATTGCTAGAAATCTCTTCTGATGGAATTTTCACTCATGCACGAAATATTGTTGCCTCTTACGTGGTTATAGTTCCAGCGTTACCGTCGTTCTGCCAAGGTAAGTCAGGTATATGATTTTTGGCATTATGTTCTCTATCTTTTTTTTATTTTTTAGCACAATGCGTTAGCACTTAATATACATGTGCACTATGGCATATAGCTATGCTACATTTTTCTAATTGTTTTCGATGTTTTCCAGCCTTATTGATAAACAAATGAACTTTCGGCAACCACAAGGTAGGTGTGCCGAGCACCATCGCATCTTGATCTTCTCTTTTCTCTCCTTGCTCCCATGAAGTCGACATGTTTTGCAAGTTTTCGCGAACGAATGATGGAATAGTTTCCTATCTTCTGGCTCGTTCATCTCGTAAAAATGATACCGTAACATTTAACATCAGGACCATGTTGTTAGTTCAAATCCTAATGTTTCTTTTTTTGTAATTTTTGTTTGGACTTTTCTCGTTATTCAATTGAGTTTAAATTTTGTAAAGTTCGAAGTGAATCAATGCAATTACCTACAGCGGCTTCCTTGCAGCAGAAAAAGAAACGTTTTTCCTCAGTCTCATGTTCTCGAAACCCCTAAATTTGTGACCTATGGCGGACTGAAAACTTCCATCTACCTGCTCAGCTTGTCGATGTTCTTTAGGGGTGACCAGGGTTGCTCGAGGCGTCCTGTGCTATTCTTCCGTTGTCAGCAGTTCTGTTTGTTGAAATCTGGCGTTTGAGGAGGTTTTTAAAGAATTGGAGAATCTAATATGTATCTTCCTTTTCTAGTTCTCGCTCTCTTTCGTGAAGGTGGACGGCGACATATCTTTTCCGAACATCCTGTGCGTGCATTTCCTGTTCTTTTTTTTCTTCCAGGCATTGCTGACTTGTCGTTGGATCTGTCAAAGACCCTTTTGCACAAAAAATAATTCATCCTTTTCATTCGGGAGTAGAAATAGTGCTGACAATCTTAATTCTTATATAAGTAGCGTACCTTCTAAAAAAAGTAAAAGAATGCTTACTATGTTTGCCAAAATGTCTGAAAATGAGATATTTAGCTGTTCTCTATTTTTTGTTTTATTTTGATCCTGATTCGTCAGTGAGATTCTGAGTTAACAGAAACAACTACCATTCTTAAAATGACTTTAGTTGTAATTTTTGTTTAGAGTAAAGTCAAAAAGCAGCGATATAAATTTGGTCTCTTTGTTCAGGTCATTGAACTGTAGCGTGGAGGGGCATATCTCATTGATTCAGGTGTCATTGCTTTTGAATTTGAGTTTTCATCCATGTGCATGAACACGACAGCTAGTGCTCATCATTTGATTTGTGTCACCTCTAGGTGTTTGTAGTGAAGGGTGGCCCTGTTTGTGTGTGTCGCAGGATGTGATGGTGGTGGGGGAGCCGTCACTCATGGGTGGTGAGTTCGGCGACGAGGATGAGCGCCTGATTACGCGATTGGAAAACAGTCAGTATGACACGACTGTTGTAGACGATCAGAGTTCTCAGCTGCAGCCCACATCCGCCGTCCCAAATCCACCACAGCCTGGGGGGCCCACCTCGCAACCTCCTGCCAACAACCCGCCTCCGCCGCAGTCCACTCCCAGTGGGGGAGGAGCGGCTCCAGCGGCACCGCCTCAACCTCACCACCCAGGGTCTCAGCAACAGCAGCCGCCCTCGGGTGGTCCTCAAGGGGGGCCTTTCACCAGCTCTCCTCACCACATGGGAGGCGGACCCGGCTGGCCTGACCCTTCAAGGGGCCCTAGTCAAGGTCCTAATGATCCCGATAAGAAGTCTCCCGCCATGAATTAATTATTTATTCTTTTGACTTGATTGTACATGTCATATCCGGTTCCGTCGATCGGACTCTTGCATTTCAAGCATCTCGGGTAAAGCTATTCTTCGTATCGCACTCATTTTTTCTTTTTGATTCCTTTTGGAAAACCTGTTAAGTTTATGAGTGAAGCGGAATTTTACTTGTTATGTTCAGTTGGAAAGAGTTACATACTTCATTGTGCACTAACCACATATTCTTCTAGCAAAGTCATGGAACCGGTGAGAAGATTACCATAATAGTATTACGAGTAGCTGTGTAGTTTGATGATCCCCGTGCGACGTGGACTCCATACAATTCTATGCTTTAAGAGAGAAAGAAAACGAGAGTCCGTGTAGACTAAGTAGCTGCGTTTATGGTGGTGATCGTACCTCTGCCGAACACTATGTGTGTTTTTCTAAGTGTGCTTGCTTCTGTATATTGGTATGAATGGTCGTGTATAGTATGAAATCTACAGTGTTTGCTGTAAGAGGCATTACATCAACAGCTTATACCATAGACTCTCCTAATGCTTACAAGGAATAGGATATCTACCCCGTTGTCGTTTCATGAAAGAACTTTCAGTGTGAATTGGACGAATCGAAACTTCGCGATGCTGATGTTAATAATTAATTCATACGCTGACACGCATCAAGAACAATTACACGGCATGTTCCGTGCACTGAAGCTACTTTCTGAATAAGTATCCTGTAGTCGGAAAATGCATTTGATGGGAAACGTTCCACTATTAACTTCCAGGGAAGAAATTTGTACCTGCTAATGCTTGCAGATGTACATAGTTATATAGAAATGCGGATTTTTTGTTCGACTAGTTTTATAGCGTTAGTCCATATTTATTTGCAAGTGAGTGAACTGAGACGACCTCAGGGTGGGTGTGCGCCTTGTACACACACTCGTTTTTTAATTTTCAAAGTTGTTGAATTGAAATTGCGTGCCTGATTGTTTTTGAATTTTGTTATTTCTTGTAATCTCATTTTGAAACGGTTTTAGATATGGTTTATATTAGCAGTTCCTAGTATTCATTCTTTGCGAGTAGAATCGATTTCGTGTGCCCGCTTAGAAGCTGACTTTCTACGTTTGGAAACATTCATTCATTCATTAATCTTACAGAAATCTCGGGTTTTCTAAATTTCGCAAGTCCAAGAAAAAGAATTGTCTTGTGTGCGCAAAACTAGTATTTCAGTTCGATGACGACCGCATTAATGGGCCACTAACGCCCAGTGGTATGTTTTAGGGGGCATGCACATCTTGCCATCAGCGACCGCTTCTCGGAAAGTAATATTTTAGCTCCCGGCTATTATTTGAATTAATTTGACGTCTCTGAGTTCTCGCAGCTAATCGGGTAACGAGCAGCTTTATATTGTAACTTTAGCGATATTGTTACTATTGCAACACAAGAACGTGTACCCTTAACAATACGAGGTAAATGTGTCTGGATATTTAATTACTGCAATAGATTACCCCAAATTTCTCCAATCACCTATCTCCCAGAAGCTGTTCCAAAACATAATCGTTTCCGTTTTTATAATACCCGTGAATATTGCGAGGCCCCGTGATTTATTTTTATCTTTTTGCCTATCCGTACCTCCGAAAATCCGCTTGTGAAGGTCCTAGCAACCGTAGGCCGTGCCAACTCATGTTCGAACAGTGCTCCTGTAGAACGAAATATTTTATTGTCTTATTGTGATCAACTCTTATCTCTGAAATTGGGGTAAAATGGGAAAACTTGTTCTTTACAGCTAATATTTTATGAATGATGCTATTGAATATTGTGGAACTCTACCTAATAGATTGGTTTTATTAAGGGTGTTCACGTTAACGGCTAGTTCTTTTCTACTAAGCGTTGTTTGGTGTGTGCCAATTGCTTTTTCTCTCAGTAACACTCACTTCTGATAAATTTCGGCATTTTTTATTACTTCATATTGATTTTAAGCATATTTAAGCAATTTAATTTCTTTTCTAGTGACTCATAATAAGTTGGGTGTTATTAGATTATCTTACTCGTTTAGTTCATCATTCACATTGGTGTCTGCACTTGCTCTACGCTGAGTACCATACAACTGTTTCAAAGTAGTACTTCTGTCAGGCAAGTCTTAAGTTATTCATTTTCTCGCATTTCGAGGAAGAAGTCAATCCGACGTCAATCTAAAATCAATCTAACTGGTTTGTCATTCAGAGTTTCAGTTCCACAAATAAAGTGCATTCACAATCGTACTAACAACGGTAAACTTTAAATTGTAGACTCTGCGTGGAATTTAGCTTACGTTACATATGCAACTGTTCTTCCATTCCGTGCTTGCAAATCGTGGAGTTCATGAATGATATTGTATCCTTATAGGTCGTAGGGCAGCCTAACAAAAATGACTGCTTTGTTTTCTCATGCTTACTATCACATGTAACCAGATAATGGTGTCAAAATCCTGAAATAGTTTTAGTGGGCTGTCGTTTACTTATTACGCCCTATTTTGTTCCTTGCTTTTTCTTAACCACAGTTCCTTCACTTGTTATCATAGCATTTTTTGTTGTAACTATAAGTTATTACCGAGGTTGTCGTATAAAACTGCTCTTTAATTAATAAAGTGTTCGACTCAATAACAGCGGGCGCAATTCAGTGTTATTATCACTTCAAATCTTTAATTTCATGTTGTGCATCTTGCTATTCCAAAAAATATTTGAAATTTCCATTCTCTCTCATTTGGAAAATATTTTTGCAACAACTTTTTTCTGGACAACTCGCATAATCCATTCGTGAACTTTTTTGTATACATCATTTATTATCGAACATTCCATTGTTATTTGACAGTTTAAGTTTGATGTACCCCTGAGAATACGCTGAAAAATTTGACGATTAGCGCATTTTGGGGACCTGACGCAGTAAGTAGGAAGGAATTGGTTGGACTCCCAAGATTCAGCAATGATGGTATGCACAGTTTCCGTTCTCATAGGATGTGCCGTTCTCCAGGTGCCCTGAGCCGCTCCGGTACATCTAACCTTTTTTGAGAATTTTGCAAGTTTTAGTTTTGAAGTCGGGCGAGTTTTTTTAATCTCTTTGTTTCCTGCTCGGGG
The DNA here is from genome assembly GCA_014899125.1 of Orchestia grillus. Taxonomy (NCBI): domain Eukaryota; kingdom Metazoa; phylum Arthropoda; class Malacostraca; order Amphipoda; family Talitridae; genus Orchestia; species Orchestia grillus. The sequence goes on from VOMN01092006.1 coordinate 58,150, forward strand.
AAAAAGTCTAATTTTTTTCAGTTGACTCCAGCTCGATAACCATCTTTTCTATTCCTGTCTCATATCTTCGTAGTTTTCAGTGCGAGATGCACGTCATTTGCTTAGCTCACATAAAAAACCAAGTGCATCTCGGGCCCTCATTTTTAAGTTAATTTTTGTATGTAATATGGTCTTCTTTCATCGCCATTTAGCATTTTTATCGACATTATTGTCATCATCTTCATTTTCATTATTGGCATTGTCATCAATTTCCTTATTAATAATTATTAAAGATAAGGGATCGTGAACGAGTGAGAATTTTTACTCGACTAGGAGTAGTAGCCTGGACTGTGGTGGCCCAGCGACCGGAGAAACGAAACGCTCCAGCGAGCCTCGGGCCTGGTCTATCTTAAGCCTCACATCCTGTGTTTTTTATTCTTATTGCTCGGTTATTGAGGCCGTGAATTTGGGAAAATTAATGTACTTTGATATTATCTGGAGAATGTCGTGCATAAATAAATTCAAAATTGCGTGTTTTAATTAGGGGAAAAATGTAACGTTATTTTTTTTAATTTAATTTCGGTGACAATTCCACTTATTAGGATTAAATAACAAATTATTTTGAATGATTTGTGAAATGAACTACTTCCTTGTAAAATGACTTGTGTATGTGCGAAGGGTTTACCGCTTGGTGCCGCCATTGCAGGCTTCATCCCAAGACATCCACGGTTGTCACGTGCTCCTCGGATCTACTAGACGAAACCCATTTCTTCAATAACTAAATGATGATCAATTGATATCTTGAGAGTATCACTCATTATTTTGCTGAAACTGCCTCTCTACATTGTATTTTCAAAGGCTTCAATACGATTAAGAGATACATTATCCCTTTGTGTCATCAGCTGACGGACGGTTTTATCACTGTGCACTTCCACATATGCCGGAGAAATTGTCCTTGACCTAATTTTGACAAATGAGCGCTCGTTGGGGACAAGATTTCTAAGGTCTTTTTGAAACGTATACCTAAAGTGTATGTTTTCCGTCAGTGAGCTTGTGGAATAAGCACTCCTCAGTGGTATATTCAGCGACTTTTTCAAGACAGCTTTGGCTATATTTTCATTGCTAGGTTGGCTGGAACTGATTTATTGTCATTTTTGTTCCTCTCACTTGTATCGCCGGTAATGTATCTGCCCATTTCATTCAATTTTTGTCCCGTTGAAATGCGCGATGTTGAAACACTTTGAGCTCCTTCGGAGCTGCTCTTGTACCATTAGTTAATGATACTACAAGTATAGTAAAAAGCTTTTGAGGATTTCTTTCCATTACTACGGCACCAGTTTATTGAACCTAGTTTGTGAGACTCTTAGAAATTAATGACAGCCCTGAAAATGTAATTTTTCTTAAAAACTTTGTTTGTAGGATATGTTGCTGCATCATGTTGGGATTGTGATTCATCCATGTTCTGGTTCTTTAATTTTCAGAACATTTTACGGTTTTCGCTTAAAACCAATGGTTAATGTTTTAGACTATGGCTGATTGATTTTGACTCGGTTTTCGAGGGGATTTTGTTACATGCAGTAAAACAAATTAGCCGTACTTGTCAAGTTCCAGAGAATCATTTGTATACTGAATCATCACCTAACAACCATGTACTAAAACCAATTGTGACCACTGTCATCCTGTAGATAATTGTGTGTTTTCTAGAGGTGTCAGTTTCTATCACTTCCCGTGAAAAATGCTTCTTAAAGTTTGAATTAGCATTTCCAGCTATTTCACCTCATGAGTATTCGTTTCTACATATTCCGTGTTTTGAAGTTGAAGCATTCTCATCACATTGTACATGCCACTGGTGTGGTGGGCTAAAGCGCACCATGCCACTCCATCATCCCTCGATGTTGCAATAGATCTCAAGTGTTAGGATACGTCATCCTCGCTGTTGCATATCTGTCTATACGGTCGTTGTGACGTTAAATCTTCACTGTACAAATCGGAATAAGTCGAGCATTTTCTATGCCAGATGTAACGGAATGTATGATTGTGACTTCGTGAAAGTGTGGAATGCTAATAAATATTTCTAATTAAACTCTGTTATTATTTCACGCGTTCCTGCCGTTCAATGGGAGCAATGATTTTTGTAATGGCTTCGTTATGTTATCCGCTAAAAAAGTCGGAACTTGTCGTCATTTCTCCTAAAAAAAACTTCCTCATCCAGCACGGGATGTACAATCTGCTAGTAAGGTCATTAAGAGTACCATTGTATAAGTGCATGAGACTTCATTTGCGTGGACATGTGCACTCAGAAAGAACGGTTAATCGAAACATTTGATGCAAGTAATTGAAGACTGCATTTCGTCACTAAGTCACTCATTCGTTATTTGGAGAGCTTTCATTGGACCAGAGTCAGCACAACATGAGGAGGTAAACACTGTCTTAGCGAAGTGTGAGGTGTTTTCGTAAATCCGTGGAATTTTTATTCTATGCAGCGTGATATGCTATATGAGAACACTGATAAATTTTCAAGTGGAAAAATAAGTGGTTGACGCACTGCCATCGTCTTTTTATCTTAGTGTTGGTTGGTCTTCCAGTGGAGACTTCTGAACCATGCTTTCAAAACGAGCTGACCTTCTTTCCATTGCAGGGCGCTGTCGTTCACGCACCTTCCTCAAGTTTCTTCCCCAGGTACGCGACCTACGTGGGCTATCCAGTTCCGAAGCAGATGTATCAGCGGCGTCGCTTGATCAAAATTCTGTGACCTTTCCGGATGGAACACCTGTGATCATCTCGACACAGCGTTGCCTCTATCGTCGCTTCAATCCACGGTTTCTTCAAGTCTTCAACTACGAAGTCGTGGAGACGCGTGTTAACGTTCCTACTCGTCGTTTATGGAGTGTTTTTCCAAAGGTTCTACGAGTTTCCTGTGTTTGATGTTAGATTTATTTGCACTTTCCTTTCACTTGACATCTGTTTTTGGAATTGTCTTCTTTAGTGAACTGATTTTTTAGAAAGTACTTGCTAACGTCTTCTGTCCATGCCAGAGTGTATGCTATACATTGAAACGCAAGTCATTTAGCCACTTAGGGGAAATCATGTTTGTAAGTTTGGTTTTATTTGGTTACCATGGTCACTGAAGATGTATTCGCTTTCATATACAAGAGGCTTCGATTAATTTGAAGTTGTTAAATTTTACCACCTGTGCTCAGGCATGATATCAGGGCTGTTGTCTTCTCAGAGCAATAACACTGTGACAAAAAGAAAGGTTCACTTTAATTTCGTAACATGTCACACCTATTTAAAAGTATATAATAAAGTAGGATTTAAAACATGAAATGAAGCAGAAATTTAACCTAAAAATGCTCGGATTTTACATCGTTTTAGGTACAGTGCACTAGCATTCATGTCAGTGTCTGCTTCCGAGATATTGCCACAAAGTAATTAATCACGAGTTTTTCATTTAAGTGCATTTAAAATCGAATACCCGGTATGCATAATTTTTTTGACAATTTCACTTGTGGAACGGAAGGCTCGAGCCCGTTTTCAGTACACTTCGGGAAAAAATTATTTCTGTAAATGTGGTAATTCGTCAAAAAAATTTACGCGTTAGTGTTAAAAATTTATAACCTTTTCGGTTTCGTTCTCCGGAAGAATTGTTTGCTTCCTTTTATTTTTTACTCATTAAACTCATACATGCACGGGCCTCGAGCTCGATTAAAATTCACAATTGGTCTCTAAACATTAAATTCGTGTAAGCTAGTTGCGTTAAATTGTCGGCCATTTCGACATATCTTTGTAAGTCCTCTTACGTTTGTCTTCTAATTTCGTATGTGCTATAGAAATCATGGCGTGTGATGTTCTGATTTTTATTTTTTGTCTTGAATATTTTTAAATCAAAAGGTGTGCCAAGTTTCGTTTATTGAGTAAGTAGCTCTCTTTAGGAGACAGCTGGAGTTCTTGTGAGAAGCAGCATAATGTAGGAATTAGAATTCCTGAAAGGTATATTTACTTCTTTACATTTCAGAATCAGCAGCACTTCTAACCAAAGTCAGTTGCGATATTCTTTTTGAATTAGATATAGGCTTTTCGTTTTTCTATTTTACTTTCACTTTCACTTTTTATCTCGCACTAGTGGCTGATATATTAACTAGAGGTTGCATTCATTTCTTTGTTCTCCCTTTGAGATTTCCATGGTGCTCTATCTTCAACTCATTTCATCTGTGCTTGTGTTGCTGTCGAGCAACAAGTTGAAATTGCCTGTATCATGGATGTCTAGGAGACAAGATCGTTGAAATTGAGATTTAATATTACCTTCCTAACCAATTTTTTGTGTATCGCAACTAATTACCAGTTCGTGTGCGCAGCTGTGTTGAAAGTCCGAGAGTTGCGCCCTTGTGGGACGTCTCCTACATTTCTTCTGAGGTGCGGGCCCAGTTCGAGTGGAGGCAGGGTCAGATCTTGAACATGGCCATGGATATTTCATCTCCTGGTTCTTATGTTCAGTAAACCTCTGAGATCGTTTGTGTGGTTTGCCTCCTGCCTTGTTCTTTCTTTCCCTCTTAAGCTTGATGTAGCATCATTCTTTATACTTTTCCTTTCCTTCCATTGTGTTTTCTCTCTTTCGTTAAATTACCTTTTGAACAAAATTCAAAGATCTCTGCTGCAAAGCGTAGCAATCGTCTTTCTATTGATACTATTTTCATTCTGGTACTTGGAAACTTGTTTCCGCTTTACCTTTGCGTCGTCCAATGTAGTAACGTCAGCAATTTGCGCAGAGGTTAATTATCTAGTATTATTGGGAAGCAGAAGCCAATGCTTCTGTTGTTGCTCGATTTTTTTTTTAGCTAACCCCAGTGTAAGTTCAACCTTCCTTTCTGTGTAGTGATATTATTTTGTTCGTCCATTTCAAATTCTACATCTCTCGGAGCATTTTTAATGCAGTTTCAGATCTACAGGGTTCACTCCCATCTCAAAAAGTGCCCGTTGTGACTACTTTCAATGGACTCGTGCTTTTAAGAATACAGTAAATTTTTTCTGAAATAAACTGAATTTATCAAATCAAGTGTGCCTTAACTCGTTAGGCCATTGTTAGAATGCTCAATTGAAATCCCCCCCCATGCTAGCCTTCATTAAACTGCTAAGACAGTTGTCATCGTTTCCTGTTCACCAAATTTAGTGCGCGTTTGATAAGTCATTATAACTCTGTTTATTTAAATTCGCGGATGGTGTAATATCGTGTTTGTTTCAACTTGAGTGCAAGGTATATACGGCATGGTTTGAAAATTATGATATTCAGTGGCATCACCTGAGTGTTTTTTTCAGTTCTAGGCTAAATTGATAACTTTCTTTGATTATTTTAACTTTGTCCTCCATCTTTCAAATTTCTATTTGAGCTTCTCCGTGCCTATGTGTCCGCATCAGGGCCCTAAGTTAATCTACTACTTCTCATATTTCTATGTATCGTTGTCACCTGTTCATCGACTAAATATGTCTATGTCCCGAGAGTATGTTATTGAAACTCTACATTGTTCGTCTTCGCGCAGCTCTTTCTGTTTGTGCCTTGAGGGCAACAATAGCTCACCACAATGAATACTCTACGGATTTCGTGCTCCAAGTATCACTGCACCTGAACACCAAACCGAGACCATTTGGATGTTCACTTTAGAAGATGCCCTGCATCCCGAACTCGCTGAGCGCCTCGTGGTGTCCGCTGTATCAGCTGCAGCCGCCACCAGCCGTCACCGTGGCTGCACCAGAAAATGGCGTCCGTGTCTGGTGATAGCGCTCTCTCACGCTGGCTAGCCGGCAGCCAGGTCTTATTTTCCATTTGCTTACTACGTAGTTCGGTCTGGGCCCTGCTTCTGATGCTGTGGGTGGTACTTTCCTTCGTTACCTAAACTCCTTGTCCATGCATCTTTGAATAGTAAGGTATAGATGTTAAATGACAGGATTGTTTTATCATTGTTCAATATGATGGTTTTGTTTAATATGTTTATTTTAACCTTCAGCTTTCATGTAACGCTATCAGTTAGTGCTCATTCATTAAGCTTATATTCAGCTTACTGTTGATTCACCGACATTGCCCACTTTGCTCCCTCTATGGTGATGATGTTGGTGGCTACAGCACTTGTCGAGCTGCCTCTGTGTTTGAGCTAGCGAACTATGGCAACTGCTGGGTTTAGGGAAATTTCCCTATATCAAGACAACTCATGACTTCGGAGTTGGGTTGACTCTTCCTTGGTGGTGGGCTGGTGGCTTGCAGGCAAAGCGGGCTGGTGGTTTTCAGGCAAAGCTAATGTCCGACTATTATTACTAAGCGTTGTGTTTGTAGCTTGCTTGCGGTAACTGAATGATGTACCGAAAGGTAAGAAACTTGAAAAACAATTCGGGTACAGGTGAAAACTGACTGTAATACATAATTCATCAGCAATTGCGCTGCGTTGCCTCTTCAACAGAATTTAAAAGAATTTATTTTTTGTGTTTGGGTTATTGTGTCGTTGTCGTTGAGCGGCCATGTTATTGACACGAAAAGGAATTGCAGTATTTTGTCGTTTTGTCGCGTCGGATTCTTCAGGAAGTTTGAAAATTCTTGAGCGCAGCACGACAACCCATTACGAATATGGTGTCTAAACTTGTCTATTTTGACTTGAGTAAACCTAGAACAACTTCGAGACCCACGTGATATCTCGGTCCGGATAGGACTAATTGCCATGTTAGGATAGAAGTTAAACATGTTTTTGCGCCGTTGCGTTTAATCTCTTAATTATCGGTAATTAAACGAATGCTCATACAATGCCAGAAGTTTCACTTTGACATTCGACGTCTTAACAAATGCGAATCAAATTATTCTTTTGTAAAAGTGATTTTGTTCACTGGTTCAAGTGAAAAGTAGGCATATCTTGCACCCTTTCTACTTGTCTTTCTCTTCTCCAAACGCGAGTTATGGCGCAACCGATCTGCAGTACTGTGTGGCTTTCAAGTTCACATGCCTGCTTTGCTCTTAAATTTGATACCTTGTTAAAATGATCACCGCGTTGAAGGTTTTGAACCAATGCAATGGTTTGACTCGTATATGTGATAGTTATAACTTGTCTTTGGTGCCCTGAGCTTCGTCCTCCATACCGACAAAAATTACTGCACTGTATTAGTAATGTATTTCGTCAGCTGTATGGGATCATTGACTGTGTATTAGATCCAGTTATTTCAGCGTAGTTTTATTATGGGATAGTTTTTTTCCTATGGTTGAATGAGAGTTATTCAACTAGTGTCATTCAAACAAGTGTCAAGTAAATTACAATGAAAAGCAATCTCAAAGGACTTGCTGTCAAACAAAGCATCTTGACCCTAAACTGCACCTTCTAACGGCGGATACCGTTCTCTAAAATAGTAATCTTTTGTCGGAATTACCGAAGACCTAATTCTCTTCAACCATAAAGAAGATCGTGCAGTAATGGGTTAAAGTCTCGCAAAAGATGCTTCAATCAAATGGCGTACTGGGAAATATTTTTCAAAATATTAAAATACAGTATCATTAGGTACAGGTAAACATACATTTGTGATGACCTTATACTTTACATTATACTTTACGCCTGTTTACGTACGTAAGGGATTTGCTCATTATATTTGGTACGAATTTAAAGTGGCAGCGTTATTACTGGCTGAGCTTCTGTCACTCTGTAAAGTACCATCAAGAGCCGAGCGAAGTGATTTTTATTTCAATAAATGAACCTTGCCGACCTGTGTTTTCATTGCCTTTATGTATTTGTGTACAATGCCACTACACATCACTCACGAGCGGCATTGGAGATTTTCTAACGCTTTCGAAAATGTTGTCTGCAGCTGCATGCTCTGTGAGAGTGTTGCATCTTTAAGTTGACTTGAACACTGTGCTTGCGTTCCCAAATAGAAATTCATTTTGAGTGAATTATGGAGTAACTAAAAGCTAATGAGTATTATTTGATGCGTCAATTCAAAGTACTATGCTAAGCTCGTAAATTCTGTTCGAACATTCATGGAACCTGAGCTTGTTTTTATGCACTGATCGTGTTTCGCATGAAGAACTTGGACCTTCGCGAACTTATTGCAAAATTGTTAAAATCCTCTGCTCGTTGAAGAATTAATATCCTCTTCAAGGTACGTGTTGGTCGTTAAATTTCAAGCAAGTTGTCTAATACAAACCTAAAGGTAGTTTCATGGTCCCATATTTACGTGTTCAACTGGCTCTTTCGCAGAATAGGTAATGCTGCAATTTGAATCGAGAGATGTTTGTAAGTGTTGAAGTCACTAGCTGAATTATAAGTTCATCTACAATAAAACAAGTCTTCAATCCGTTTAGTGAACAGGAACTTATAATTTTGTAAATTCTTCAAATGGACAGGGTGTCTAAAGTTTATTTAAAGCTGTCAATTTGCGCAGCTAACCTGTCTCGCGCAAAAATCAAACTACAACCATAGCCAATGCTTATTCACGGAAACTTTGCATAGGGAATGAATTGAAACCAACTCGTCATTCAAGCCGCAGGGAGTAGAAGTATTCCAAGGCATCAAAGTTGAGCAGAAATCATCCATTCTCAACAATTTTGATACCTTGCAGCTGCTACTAGGGGACAATCGGCTATCCTCCGGACCCGAGCCTGCAAAAAATATCTTATCAGTGTACATAAAATTAGCAATCTTCTTCGGAATAACCAGCTCTTACACTAATTGTGTTGGAGTATCATACAAATTTTAGGCTAGTATAACGTTTTAGAAAATTTGACTTGAGAAAATATATACTATTTTTGCTGATCATGCTGAAAAGGGTACTTGACTCATGCATTACTTTCTTTCAAGTAATATAATAAACATTTAATCATAAAGTGTGAGTGTGATGAATGTATTGTCATTTTGCAACCGCGAGTAAGTACATTTTATTGTATGCCAAATGTGGGATATCTCACGAATAGTTGCTCATTTTTTTAGCCTAAGAGATATGCTTTTCATTGGTATAATTATAACTCATGATTCATATTTATTGCTGAAATTTTCCTTACCCGGTGGAAAAATATTAAATATTTAATATTAATTAACTTTGCCCACCTGGTAGCGTCAAGTTTCAAAGTCACGGTTATATGTTCAGATGAGAATCATTACTTTATTACTGGGAACATGGAAATCGAATTTTAGCGAAACAAATTTAGCAGTATGTTAAAACAAAGATTTGTTTTAGTGAAAAATAATTCTACATGTCACCGCGAGCTAAAAGTACAACTCTAAAGGTTGTGTTGGGCTAACTATAAACACGTGAAAGTTCAAATGTAAAATTGAGCCATTAGGTGCTGTCGTCTTGGCTGTTGGTGAAAAAACTGCGAATTACTTTTGCGCCATATTATTTTTGTATGGTAGTTATTCTTATTGGCATATCTGATGTAACTGTTAGAACACCTTTTATGTTTTTTTTATCTGAGTGTTTTTAATTATGAACAGTTTCTTAGTAGCTTGTTGTTATTGTCGTACATGTCTTTCATAGTGTTCCGATTCCTGAATTTAGAAGCGGAATTAATAGGGAGAATTTCTCTGGATGCCTCAGCGCTTAGGGTAAAAGTTTCAGTGATAGTCGAGCGAGGTTGGAGAACTGGTGCGCTGCGTGTTTCTTCCACTTTATTGAATTTTTCAGCTTTATAGAATATAGTATACTTTTTGTGGTCTTAAATAACAGTTACTGTTATTAGAGTTACAAATATTGATTGCTTTTGTGTTTTAGTTTACATTTTTCTTACTTAGTTGGTTTATTCTGAATGGTGTCAGGATCGTCTTCATGCTAGTGTTAGTAGGTCGGTTTTTATTGGACTGAGAATAAATATTCCGCCAGTTTAGGTTTGTGTTTCTACAATTTTAATTAGCAAAGCTAACTGCTAACTTCATGGTATGTTAAATTAGATAATGGTATTGTTGTTTCTGTACGGTAACTTGGTAATGTTATATATTGCAAGCGGCACAATATGACATGTGGTGTTGGTAGTCATAGCCCTGTAATGCTGTGGTGTTGTAGTTTTCTTCGTTTTGAATTTCTCACACTTTAATTTTAGATTTTGATAAAAATTAGTTTTGATATTTATCATTTTAAGCTTCATGTAAACCAATACATTTTTTTCAGGTTTTGATGATGGTGGACATTATGGAGGACCAAGATACAGCACCAGTGGCCTCAGCTTCATAGCTACTGCACCACATTTATAACTTATTTCTTTAAATCTTTGTGTTTTTTCTTATTTAAATCTAGATTCTCTAAGATGCCTTATTTTGTATAGATCCTTACATTACAGAGCTTGAGAAATAATTTGTGTGACCATTTTGGATCTCAAAATAGAAAAAAAGACTTTATCAAGGTCTTCTTAATGAATTGCAATATTGTCTTATTTTACCAATCCTGCTGCATGTGTGATAATATTTATGAACAAATGTAACTATTTAATCAGTACGTAATTTTCAAAAAGGAAGAAAAATAAGAACCTCAATGTAAACCTTATGAGACTAATCAGATTTCATACAAAATTATAAATTATATAGATGGATATTAGCCACAGATAATCATATTTATGCCAGTGCTAAAGATATGATGTAATTTATTGAGTTATTTCTGTCAATAAACAAGTCAGCTGACTCATTGTGTTCAAAAAGTGTATCTGAAGCTGGAGTAAATTTGGGCTATTTTGCTGAGCACTGCTGATTTTTCATTCTTCAATAAACAGGTTGAAAATTATCAACTAGACTGAAAACTATCAACTAGGATATAACCTGTGCTTTACAAATGAAAGTATCTCATTCTATAAATGATTATGTAATTGACTGATTTTATTTCATTTTCTGCTTGTTCCACCAAATCTGCTTTTTTCACTATTAAGTCAGGGTTTTTACTTCATTTTCTATCTTCAGAGGATCATAGGAATGTAAACACATAAAACTAAAGTTGAAGATTAAAGCAGCCAATAACTATTCCAATCTGAAATGGCTACTAAATATACATAATAGCAAAGATACTTGTGATGAGTTACTTTTATCTACTGACTTGAAAAAGTAAAGTAAATCTACAAAATTATAGAACAAAATGATTACTACCCTCATCAGGGTGATGATTTCAATGCTTGTTGGTGATGATGCTTGTAATACAAACCAACTTTAGTTATTTTTAAAAACAGGCATTCTCTAGTAGATATAGTCTTTAAAGAGTATAGATAAATATGAGCCTGTTGCATAGTCCAGTGAGTTCCCATAATGTGTTTAAGCAGCACAGAGTGGCCAATGAAATGAAAAATAATTATCTGAACAGGCTGTATTATAGGATCTGTTTTTCTATATGTATTTTTTAACTACAGTGTTCATCTTTTACCTCTTTTTTATTAATTATTCTTCAAAAACTTTATTGCATCAGGAAAGATAAATATAATAGAAGCAAGAGGTTACTGAGGATGAATGTACACTGTCTATAATGACTGTATAGATTTTGCTATGTTGAGTAAATTACATGGCATTCCCTACAGTTTTCATGTTTAGTTATAACTCATCATATTTGACTCTAAAATAACTGATAGACGGTTGATTTTGCCATCTGGAAGTCATGTTCTTAGTATGAAAACTATCTGGTTTTATGCATAAAAGAATGAAGTCTTCATTATAAGATCTCTATCTCTTAGATTGTGAAAAGTCTTGCATTATATTTTAAACAAATGTTTTAATTTATTTCTTGTTTCTTTCCCACATTTTAGTTTACACACATCAGTTAGCAGTTGTTCTAGGAATGCCTATCCTATCGTCAGTTTGAGGCTCAAATATTCTCTGTTTTTTCTTACCAAATTCAAGAGGATGTGCTAACTGCCTGTGCTTGTTAGCATCTCTGTCAATATGGTGTTCTTGTGCAGTGACCTGAGCTACTCTGTTGTTGCAGGTGTCTCAATGTCTGCATTCCTGGATTTAAAGTGGAATTACTAAGGAGATTTTCTCTGGATGTATCAGTGATTAGGTTACAAGTTTCAGTGATAGTCAAGCAAAGTTAGAGAACTGGTGTGCTGTGCGTTCCTTCCACTTCATTAAATTTATCAGTTTTATAAAGTATAAATACCTTCTCTGTGAAGTTGTATCTACAATTACAGCATTGTAGGCATTAATTTCTATTATATCTCTAACAGTCTGTTGAGAGTCTTAGTGTACAAGTTAGACTCAATTTTTTCACTGTCCTTTCAACTTTCAGAGCAGGTGGTGAATATGTTATTTTGTCTAATTGCTACTGGAGTGCAGCCTTGTCTGCAATATGCACTATTCTCTTGTTTTTTCTTTGCAAAATAAATTCCATTTGCTCAAGCACTACCGTGCTGTTGAATCAGATGCTTGTAAGTTTGTCAGCATTATTATAAATATTATCTTTCATGCCCACTCTGCTTATTTCCATTTTCATTCTCTCTTTGCTGATTATTTTTCATCTTTTCTTCCTCTTCCTTCTTAACTTAATGTTTCTTTGTGCAAGGAATCTTGAGCGGGAACACACCCTGTGCATAATTCCCCATTCTCCTAAGTCAATACTAAATGGTCCCCACTCTTTTGGTGCGAGATAGTCTGAGTTACTGAAGAGCTGCTATCCTTACTACTACTACTACTACTACTTATAACAATTATTCATATCTTTCATCATTCTAATGTAGTGAGAATTAATTGTATTCTGCTGATAAATTTATTCTATGCTTTTAGTTTTAGTTCAATGGTTTTTATAGACACCATTGATTTGCTTACACATGCTATAAGTGTTTTGCACTTATTCTTCTTGCAGTGCTGAATTTTGCTCTCCATCTTTCAGGTCTGTTTGGGCAGTGTAGGTCTCCAACATAATTATATTACCCGTTAATAATTGTGTACAATTTTGTGTTATTTCATGTATAATGACTACAATTGATGGGACAAAATTCCCATTGTTTTTATCAGGGACCTTGCTAGCACTTGCTTTCTGAAATAGCGATTGAGGTGAGTTAGTAGGAGATTGGAATAATGTGTTGAATTCTTATTAGAGATAATCTTGCTAGCTACACTCACTTATTTAATTTCTTAAGCTTCTACTTCAACCTCCACATTTAGCCATTTTTAATTTGTTATGTGCTTGTAATCAGTTCGTTCAAAATTTTTTCTTGATGCTGAATTTGGAGTTTCTGCATTTTTTTTATTTTTTTTTTATTTTACAGTGATTTCTTTGTTCATGTGGGCCAAACAAAGGTTGAAATCATTCAGGATAGCAATGAGTGTAGAGTGGTCATTTTTATCTTCTGCTGTGTTGCACAATTTAAATATCTCATTGTAAAATTGTCAAGTTTTGACTTGCAAAGTGGCTTGAAATTCTTTGTCATAATGTTAGTTGTTGTTTTTTAATGCTGGTAATTTACTGAGTATATTTGAAATTTAATTCTGCACTTTAATTGTTTTCAGAATTTGGATCCTGCTTCAGAACTTCATCAAAAATGAGTGAGCAAGATCGGAGCAAGGCTATTAAAGACATCACATTTCACTCTGTGAGTGGAAAAGGTGCTGGAAAATCTGTTGCAGCAATTAATTCTACTGAAAATGTTTCTGAGTGTTCACCTGTCAGTATCAGTCAGTGTTCATCTGATCCTAGTGTTGTTGCAGGTGAATGTGCGACTACTCCAATTGTTGCAGCCCCTGCGGCTCCAATTGCCCCTGTGGTGAACTCTCTTGAAACCACCGTCCGATCTGGTTCTTCATCTCAAACACCCAACCCTTCTTTCAAAGCTCCTTTCGTTAACACCGCTCCTGTGGATGCATCCAAAAACAGTTCTAACAAAACATTGGACAACATCAATACCGTTGCACCAAGCAATCAGGATTCACAGTCTTCTGGAACATCTGAGACAAATTCAAGTAGTGCACTTCCTTATTCGGTGAATAAAACTAGTGTTGGAGCAATCACTGCTACTCCTACTGCTTTACCGTCTATTCCAGTTTCAACTGATGAAACTGTACCGTCCCCCCAAGTTTGTACCGCAGTTGGAGGTGGGCCTGCTGTCGCACTCTCCACCCCTCTATCAGCGCCCAGGCGGTCCTCTAGAGCTCGTCGTATCAACTCACGATTCGATTTGGATGAAGTGGATGAGAATATTAAAAAATTTGTAGCCAGGATAGCTGCTCCTGATAGCCATAGTATTCTCCAAAGCCCGGAACTTGCGTTCCACTCTCCCGCGCCGCCGCCCCCGCCGCCTCCTCCCGCACCCTGTCCTCTCAAAGCTCCGTCTGATCAAACTGGAGAGCAGAAAGTGAATGCCAAGAAACCTCAAAAGAAAATTGTTAAACGCCTGCAAGCTGTGGTAGAAATAGAAAAATGCAAAAAGGAGACAATTGCTGCTTTTTCATCACACAAAGCAAAAGCATTAAAAAAGAAAAAGCAAGATACTTCGAAAACTAAGGAGAACTCCGCTTCAGGCATCAATGTTTTAGAGTCAGATTCAGACGATGATCTCCCTTTGGCACATTTTACTGGTGCAAATACTTCTACTTCTGCTGAAGAAAAGGTTTTGACACCAATAAGCTCAAGAAGCAAAATATTGAATTCTAAAAGCGCCAGTTCCTTACCCAGCAAATACTCCATCAAGACAATCCATAATCCTGAATTGTCAAGCACTCCCATTAGCATTGTGTGTATAGAAGATCCCGAAGAAGAAGAGGATGAAGAGGATTTAGCACAGAATTCCAAGAAGAAAGTAAAGAAGAAAATGCCAAATGAAAATATTCCAGAGAAAAAACGAAAGGGAGGGCATGCACCTGCTCACTCAAAAATGAATGGTATGGACGAGGTGAAAGGTTTAAAAAAGTCAGCTACTACAAAAGCATCTTCGAAAGTCAAACACTCGAAAAAGTTCGAATTGGAAAAATTGAAGAACCAATTAAATGCTTCGCCAAGCTCTACTGGAAAACTGTTGAAAATAGTCAACTTGAAAGTTGTTCCAAGTTCTCTTCCCGATCTTTCAAGTAATAACGTGTTGCGAAAATTAATTGAAAAGAATGCTGACAACGATGCGAGTGAAAACTTGCCTGCTCATTTAGAGAGGGCTTCATCCACTGTACCCGAGAAAATGTGTATTGATAAACCTGAGGCAGATGCTAAAGCTTCACCCCACACAGTCGTCATGAAAGCCCCACCAAAACCAAAGACAGAAAATCTTTCGTCCAAGTATGACGACCTGAAAGCATTACTTCATGCTGACGAGCCTCCTCTGTCGTCAGAGTGGTCTCAAGAAAAGAATGTTAAGTCTGGAAGCTTACCCATTAAAGATGAACATGAACTACGTAGGCCTTCTCTGGATAAACATCCTTCGAATGTTGAGTCCACTCTTAATGTAAATCAGGGTTCTTCTCATTTGTCTGCTGCTTCAAATGCTTTGTCACCCCAAGCAAGTGTTGCGAGGAACGACACGACGCCACTTGATTCTCCGCGGCTCCCTTTGAAAGTTGAATCTGTTGAGGTGTCGAACCCAAGTAAAAGGCCTTTGTCCGACCTCCCTATGTCTAGTAATAAGAAAGTCAAGCACGAGCGTAATGTTGAGAAAATGGTATGTAGTACAGAACAACTTACTGATGAATCTTCTTGCGTCAATTTCACTCATAAGGAGTTGAATGCAACGGACTCTTCTAAAGGATCTTTGACCTCTAATTTGGCTCGCATTAAAGTTGATCCTTGCGATAGGAAACCCGACCTTGCCATGGTTCGGGACACCCGAGTCCAGTGTGAAAGTAGCGAACAGGAGAAAGAAGTAAAACTCCACCTGACACCTGCTCAACAAAACGACGAAATCCAAGAACCGACGAGACCGTGTTCTCCTAGTCTTTCTGCTGGGGCTCTTCCGTTGAGTGAATCTGCCAAAAGTGCCTCAAAATGCTCTCCTATTCGTCGAAGCAGGACTAGCAGTCCGTCTGAAACACGAAGTACGAAACGCATTAAAGTATCTCCTGTCGATTCCAAAGAGGATATCAAGCCAGATCTTCTCATGACAAAGATAATCGAAGGCACTGGAATCGAGAGTAAACCAGATTTACCAAATTTGAGACCAGCTACTGATTGTTCGTCTACAAAGAAGTTGGACGACTGCAAAGAATATTCTAGTACAAACGTGGACCGGTCGTTTAAGGAGGAGCCTAGAGAATCGAGTGATTTATTGCATTCTTCTTCCTCCTCCTCTTCTTCGTCACCGAGTGATTCTCCTGTGCGTGGGCGCAGTTCTGCTGGAGAAACCTCGACCAAACGCATCCGTGAAAATAAAAATGATGATTCTCAATTTGAGAACAAAGATAGGTCATGCAGTGACGGATTAAATAATTCTCTCATTGTTAGCAAACATGGCTCCAGTAACGACGATGAAGACGGTATCGACGACGGCAGAAGAAATGCATGTGACGCTTATGGAACGAGCATATCCATCGATGAAAAGAGTTCACTCGACACTGGAAAAGATAATACACGCTGTGATAAAAAAGATGGTCAAAGTTTTCTCGATAGTAGAAAAGATTGTTTCCGTAGTGAAAAAAATGATAGTCCTCGAAGTGACAAAAAAGATGCCAAGAGATCCCGGGACAACTCCCGCGATGATAAGAAAGGAAGTTCTCGGAGTGAGAGAAAAGATAGTTCATCAAAGAAGGAAAAACACTCTAGCAACCACAAGAGCTCCCACTCATCTAGAGACAAATACCATAGTGGGAGTTCAAGTAGTAGATCCTCGAGCTCCAGTAGAAATTCCGAGAAGAAAACGGATAGGTCAAGCCACAAGTCTCGACATGAGTCCAGTCGAAGCAGAGATCAAAAATCGTCTCGGAAGGATAGTGATAGCAGACGAGATTACGACTCGCGGGACAGGTCAGAAAAAGACCGCAGTAGAAAGAGCGACGACAGTAAACGAGAGTCTCATGAAAAGCGGGACAAAAGTACTGACGCTGGCGAAGTACTATCTTCATCAGAAGTATCGACAAAAACGTATGTCAAATCTGAAATTTTGCCTGATGTTATAAACGCAAGTAAAAGTGTCCCTTCACTTGATACACCAATTGAAAGCAAATCTCTGAATGTTTCCGCTACGCCTCCCGTAGCTAGTGACCAAAGTAAAGATATCGAAAATATCAGCCATACAAAAAAAGAAAAGCTTTCAAAAACTTCCAATCTTTTGGTTCGCGATGAAGCAATACATAGTAAAAATGAAATTGACACGTCTATGCCTGTTGCTCTTACAAGCCAAATCATTCCTAGTGCATGTTCCAGCACGCAGCTCACTGACGCTAAAACTAACGTTCAGGAAGCCGTTTGTGATGGTGCATCAATTTCCTCCGTAGCAGCTCCGGAAGCTTCTTGCCACGTTGTGACCTCCCAAAGTTATTCTCATCCTGCGAGTGTAGAAATGAAAACAGAAAACAATTCAGATGAAGTAACTGTTGCCAAGTGTTCCTCCACCCGCACGAGTAATGCACCTCAGGTTGAATATAAAACTTCCGTAAATTTATTGTCAAATTCTACTTGCGGATCTCAATCTGAAGATTCAAGTAAAGGTATCGTTTCATCCCCACTGGATACAAAAGCGGCGAATCTTACTCGGGCTGTCGACACGGCTTCCCCTCCAATTAATATCGCAGCCCTTCTGAATCTGTGTCGTGCAAATATTCCCAACTCTTCCAAAAACAATTTTCCTCTCAAAACAGAAGATCCAGAAAGAGAAATGTCACCTGTCGCTAGTGTTGAAGAATCTTCTCTGTCTGCTTCTTCAGTTGACAATGCAAAAAGTATGAGTTCTACTGGAAAGCCGCCTGAGGCGTCAAGCCCAACTGATTCTTTGGAAGAACCTCTAGCGTCAAATTATGATTCTAAAGAATGTTCCGTCAGTTCTCCAATCCCACCTGGCATAACTCCAAACTCACTAGACAATGTGCTAAATATCGAAGAAAACAAAACTACAACCCAAAATCTGTTGTGTGAATTGGAGGATAGCTGCGACAAAGACACTTCTCTTACTTCTAGTTCAAGAAGTAACCAGCCTAATTCTTCACGTGGACAATTATGCATTCGTTTAGAAGCTATCAGAGTTCAGGAAAAATTGGCTGAAAGTGGTTGCCTCGAATCCAAGGAAGAATGTGATGCAATGGAAGAGTGTAACGCCGTTGATTCGATGGATGTAGATGGGACTGTCTTTAATGAGGGCAGCAATATTTCTGGCGATTTGAAAGTTTCTCGTCTTCCTTCGGTCGAGGAAACTCCAGAGGAGAAAGAAAAACGATTAGAAGAAGAGCGAAAAGTTGCAATAGAGAAAGAGTGTCGCAATAAGATTGTTGTTGAGGAGCGCATGAAGTCCTTCGTGCACTTGTCCGAAAACCTCTACCTCATCGAGCGGAAGAAAAGTAAACAGAGTAAAGAAGTCCGCCGCATGGTATGCGACTGCTTCCTAACCAAAGAGGAGATCTCTCGTGGTGAAAAGGGCTGTGGAGAGGACTGCCTCAACAGACTGCTAATGATCGAATGGTATGTAGTAGTTGCTTTATTTTGGACAAGACGTTTATAAGAGAGATACTTGAGTGATTGACGTGTGCTCCGACTTGGAATTTGCCAGGGAAATTAATTTGAAATGCTTCGATACTAAAATTTTACTGCCAACGTGACAGAAAACGCAATCTGCCGTCTTTTAATTTGTATTAATGTCTGATTCTTTTTTCTAAATGATCATCTGATTATACTGGAGTCCCCTCAGGGGGCATAGGATAGGCCATAGGCAATAGAGGTAGGTTAGTTAGGTTTGCCTATCCTATGCTATGGGGACTAGCGCCCCCAGGGGAGTACTGCTAGGGTACCTCAGCTTTAGATAGGCCTTCGGGACTTCTGTCTTTCGTGCCCACTTTGCTTCCTTCCGTTTTCATTCCTTCTTCGCTATTTCTTATTTGTCTTTTCTTGCTCTTCCTTCTTAACTTGCTGTTTCTATGCGCAGGGGATCTTGTGTGGGAACACACCCTGTGCATAGAATCCCCGTTCTTCTAAGTCCATACTAAATGGTCCCTACTCTTTCGGTGCGAGATAGACTGAGTTTCTGAAGCGCTGCTTTCACTACTACTACAACGACTTATACTGGGGTATTACTAAGTGGAGTATCAAGTACTGGTCCAAGGGTATGTGTAGTGACCTCGATGTAGTAAAATACTAATACCGAATGCGGAAACATTCTATAATTTCTGATGGCCGTCTGTGCTCTGCCGTGCGCTAAGTTGAGTGTGTTTGGCATTTTGTTCATGCTCGGACCAATATTGTCCTCAATAATGAGTTTCAAATTAAGTGTTTATAAAATTCTCTAAAGTGGAGGAATAACTGGCCTGATATTAAGCAGTATACATCTTGAAGAGGAGCTTGCGATTTTATTTGTATCAACCGTTCTTTGATGTATGTCTGTTAGGGTTGTTCTGTACACGATAGGTCATAAACATAAGAGTTTGGTTGGTCTGTCGTATGCTATGGGAATGACGTCCCCTGAGGGATACCGTTAGGGTTGGATCAGCTTCTGTGTACCATTAATTTCTATTACTTCTGTACGAATTAGTATTTCTTTCAATCTAAACAAAGCTTTTGTTTTTGATGATTTTTCCCAGTCCATGATTGAAAATAGTTTCATGTTTATTTATTTATTCTAACAATTACTAAAAACTCACCTATAAGAAATTGTAAACTTTACAGATTGTAATGGTTTACCTAATAATACACTGTGAGTCTTAGAAATGTGTGGAAGTAACTCGGCTGGTTTACTTGGAGCGGGGCCAAGATTTTATCATAAAAGCGCCTCCAATATTTTAGCAAGATTACCGAGTCAGTATCGGCACATACCGAAGACGAGAGACAGTTGGGAGCCTCTCTCTTGGCGTAACATAACTTTTTAATTTTCCAGTGGTTGGCGCTGTCCATTGGGCGACGCGTGTCTCAATCGCCAATTTCAGCGTTGCGACTACGGTCCCATCGAGGTCTTCAATGCTGAAGAGAAGGGCTGCGGTGTCAGAGCCACCGACGTCATTAGTCCGTAAGTTACAATCGGTATTTTATGGATGCCTGAATACTTTGGTCGTGCCTTGGGGTCTTACCGAATTTCCCATGTTGCAATATTTGTGATGATCCGTATTTGTACCTTGTACTGCACAAAGTGTGTGAGTACTTATTTGTACTAATTAGTACTCATGGTTACTGAGCATGTTTATTTAAATCATTTCTGCTTAATTTTTTTCGATATGTAGAAAAGCTGTTTTATCTGTTATAAGCTCCCAGGCCGAGAAATTAGTCACCAATTGNTCGCGTGACCACATGTGGCACACGTCGCGCTTAAAGTGTTAAATCGGTTTTCAAAGCTGTGACCGAAGTTTAGGTATACACAAGTACTGAACAGACATCAGTCTTCATTCAGAGATGGTAAGGTATAGACTGGTTTCTTAGTTACTCTGCAACGATTTGACGAAAGCAAAACGTTTTGGGATGGCAACAAGGGGGTATTGCATTTGATCGGGCTGACGGACACCCTGTGAAGGAAGTAGCGAATTTCGTTGGTGTTTCATGCCCCAATTGTATGTGGGCTTACTAACATTGGAAATAATCCGGTACATAGAGCAGTTTAAGGCCAAATTGGGGTCGAAAGAAAATTCTAACCGATAGGGACCGCCGCCTGGGTCCCACATTGTTGACCGGAATTGCTTTGCAACAAGGATGCTGTGAAACGTCAACAATGACCCATCTTTTCTGCTTCTGAATGAACTCTTCGTAGGGAAGTCCATGGAATGGATATAATGAGCAGACTGACTCGTTAACGTCCAATGTTAACGCCTGCCCACTAGAGCATTCGTTTACACCGAGTCAAAGAGCATACACATTGGACTGTAGAGGAGTGAGGTATCATGAGGTCAGTTGAATGACAATTCTGTCTGTATAGTGATGGTGCCCGCCGTCGTATTCATCGAAGAACTTTTGATGCCTTGAATGAAGCGTGTATACTAGGGGCGATAGAAAGAGGAGGGTTCGTCGTGTTCTGAGACTATTTTAATTACGCAGAAGTGAGTCCTTTTGTTGAGGTATCTGTCAAACTGAACCAGCATGGCTATATTGAGATAAATAACCAAGTTTTGCCCTTTCCGCATCTGAATAAAGGTATATTGTTTGCTTATCTTTCAAGGTAACTGCCGGATGCGTCGGGCTAGAACTGTCAGCAATTGGCATGACAATCGTTCAGGATATGTCAGGCATTTACGTTGGTTAGCAAAGTCCCCTGACATGAATCCCATATAAAATTTACCATTCAGGAAATTTTGGTGTTGCAATTAGTTGGAAAATGGCGGGATTCCTCAGCTCTGCATACTTCAAGCATACGTCGATGATGTGTGCATTTCTCAGCATACCTTGGTGATGTTCCGTTCCTCTTTAGTATCCCTTGGTGTTGTCAATTATGTTAGAAATTTCTGTAAATATTGTTTGCCGAGATTGGTAGGTCACGTTTTCCTCTCTTTATCTACTTTTTTTTTCTATGTGGAAGTGATCGATACATCGTCCTTATCCCCGAGCTACTTCGTTTTAGATCATTTTTTTTTTTTACTCGTTACGTTTTCGCGTATTTTAGTGTTAACGTAGCGGCTGTTGTAGGCTTTGCCCATCAAGACGCATGTGAGAGGAGAGACATCATACAAGGTACTCAAACACACATTCATACATAGCACTGTAATGTTGTCTCGTTCTAAAAGATATTCTGACTTCTCCTTATCATGTAGTTCGTTGATGTGGAATCGGTTGTTAAACCCTCATTGTGCCCTAAAATGTCCGTGTTATAAGGTGTTCTCTGTTAGGTGGTGCATGCAGCACAGTCTTCCCTCAAATTGAAGCATACATTACAGCGCATACTCGAGTGCATGTTTCCTTGTCTTGTATCCGATACACTCACTATTATCCAGATCACGATGCAGAAGAACAAATTTAAGTCGCAGTCTTTCTAGTGAAATATCTGAGTCTTTTTTTCTCTTATCAGGCTCTCTCACCGTATTAAAGGTCAACATTGGTATACGCGCTGTCTAGCTCTGTTGTTCATTCAGTTTGCTTCTCTTTAGCATTCCTATTTTTTACACAAATAGTGTCACGTTGTAGGTTTTGCTTTGTACCTGACATCGCGTCCAATTTCCTTGCAATTGGGGTATTTCAATCGCATTTTCGTGCAACTTCTTACCTCAGTCATATCATTTTGATTGCCTCGCAAGTTGTATGTACATTTGTTTGCAATAGATTTTTGTAAATACTAATTGTCCCATTTGAATGTCGTGATTATGTAATGTACCAGTCTTGATGCATGTACTCTTTACCGTCACACTCCCTGTCTTAATGCAGGGGCACTTTCATCATGGAATACGTGGGCGAAGTTTTCGATCAACGCGAGTTCCGGCGTCGGCGTAAGGACTACGGCAAGGATGGCACGGCGCACTTCTATTTCATGGCTCTCAGGGCCGACCAGTTCATCGACGCCACTAGGAAGGGAAACATCTCCCGATTTGTGAACCATTCGTGCGATCCCAACGCTGAGACCCAAAAGGTGGGGAGCTTTGACTTTATGTATAAGTAAATCGTTGTAGTAGTACCCTTCTAAATGAACGATCACAGTACTTGCTCGTTGAAATCATTGGATCATTTGGACGAACGATGCATTGGGAAGTTTTCCTTATCTTTCTTATAACTTTCCCTCTAAACTCAAATTTTGTGAGAATATATCACAAAGATCGCCGCTTATTGATCATGTGCCTTGCATTATGCCCTGTGGAAATAATATTGTTAAAAGTCTACATGTTCTGTGCTAGTTTGTCCTTTTTAACTTAATAGTAATTTTGGCTTTAAGCTTGTATGTCAACCATACGCTGTTAAAAGAACTTGGTCTATTTTTCATTGTATTCTTTCTTAGAATGCTCTTAACCTAGGTATGCGTGGATGCATATCAATGTAAGAAAAAATTATTCCGTTATACATCTGGAGAGTGCAGAATTTTTAAAGCTATTTATCAATCTTATGGACTTCCTGGACTTAGTATTTCAAAGGCTGATGGTGTAGAGACAAATCGTAGAATATGTATGTTAGGTAACATTGAATAGAAGGCATCTCACTTGCTTTTTGTGCTTGAATTTGAGTTTTGCACATATTTCAAACTTATGAACACGTTTGACCTAAATAGGTACCTAAATTATAAAAAAGGTACTTAAAGATAGGTATCTGAATTACAAAATAGATACCTAAAGATAGGTATCTAAATTATTTTCATGCTCTACGCATTTATCTTTTTTGCGTTTTTTCTAATGTTCCTTCACGATATACAGTGGACTGTGAATGGGGAGCTGCGCGTTGGATTCTTCGCCACCAAGTTCATTGCTGTTGGTGAGGAAATCAACTTCGACTACAGGATGGAAAGATACGGGTGAGCAATAGATGTATTTCACCATTTGAATCTAACAATTCAGTTCAAGATTTTCAACTCGTATCTGATGCTCTATTTCATGAAACATACTAACATTCATATGCCATGAGGCTTTTAACATACGCTTTATCTCCTCTTTGTAGTATTGATTATGGACTGCTAATATTTTTATAGTGAATACAAGGTCGTGAGAAATTAGTTTGCTATTAGAGCAGCGTACGCCGACGATACCCTCGTGACTTTATAACGCACTGGCGTGGGTCCGTGAAGTTCATTGTGTACATATTGCAGACGTGAGCCGCAGAAGTGCTACTGCGGCACGGCCGTGTGCAGGGGCTGGTTGGGCGAGCCCCCTGACGAGAAGACCAAGGAAGAAAAGGAAGAGGAGAAGAAGAAACTCGTCTCATCGGATAAAAGAAAGAAAGAGGACAAGAAACACTACGACGATGAGGTCAATTTTTGTTATATGACTTTAATCTCTTTTGCCTCAGTAGTAAAATTATGTGTCTAGCAATTAGATTAATGTATGAGGCGTTGTTTAGCATGGGAATGAATAAGATTTTTCCTTATAGTATGCTTTTATATGCGAGAAGGTATGTTTTTTGTCAATCTATATTTGAAAATATTTTCGTTTTATTTTTCTGTCAAAAATAGTCGTACCATTTCAGTGTCAGAGCGAGGTAACTCGTTCACAGCCTTGCCGTGTGAGCTATTCAGTGGCATTATTCATTGTTCAATACTCCAACCATCGTTAAAATTTATCCTCCTAAACTACATATTTTTTATGTTAAAAATCTGCTTTATGTTATGACTTAGAACTACGTTTAAATGGCGTTCATTCTCATACGAATATGCCGTAATAGTAAAGGTTAGACTCAAACTTATTTCCCAATTTTTTAAAAGTGAGTACAACCGAGAATGGAACTCCCGCCCCTTCAAATTAATTCTAAAGATTTCTTCCTTTTTGAACAATTGTTGAAAAATGATCAGTTACAAATTGTTCGCAATAGCTCTTGAAGCACTTCATTTATCGCAATTTACTGTTTTTGAAAATTGAATATGCATCTAAATATATAGCTCGTGATTTCGACTGCGTGCTCATTCGAAGGGATATTTAGTTTTCCATGATTTTGCAGCATCTGCCTAAAGATGCTAATGTAACTCTTCTCTTTAACAAAGAAAAAAGGTTCATGTGCATGTATAGGTCTATGTTGCACCTTCCACACTACACACACGAGTATTTCCATCGTGTCTTACGGATAGCTTAGCACGTGAACCCTTTTATGCCATGAATTAATTTGCGTGTGAAAGAAAATAGATTGATGCATTTCGTGTTATTTATAGACAACGTAAGCATGTCTAAGAACTATCCATAATGATTTATCCTAATTATGAGTCTTGAAAGAGGACATGTGTGTTTCAAAAGTGCTGTTAATTTTCCCGTGATGTACGATATTTAAAATGGGACATGTACGACTTCGTGGGCATTGAGGGTTGACTGCAGAGTAACAAACCGACCTGTGTCATTCTAATGGCTGTTAACCACCGGTGTTTCACGGCGCAGTTAACGTGTTAACCTTATACAGGCTAAATTCGTTGGACAATAATCTTCCATTTAGCTTTGCTCGCTGCAATCTTATGTATACATGCAGCAAGCCTGCTTTTACCTTTGTATAAACAATTAACAGAATCCTAAGGGAACGTAACCATTTTGGGAACGCTGGTTTGTATAGGGTTAATAACGACCTGTTTGAAATACAGCTGTTGGATGACGTGTCCGAGTTGGCACGCGTTGGCCTGCGCAACAAGCGCGACACGTTGCTGCTTTCTCGCGTCATGGTGCGTGCTGAGACGGACGCCGTGCGTGTGCAGCTCCTGACCCTGCTCTGCGCCGCCTCTGCCAACATGCCCTGCCTCCGCCTCTTCATGGATTACCATGGCCTCAGCCTCCTCTGGTCGTGGATGGCTGATCTCAACACAGCACTGCAGCACGCGCCCCTCAAGCTTCAGGTGAGCGGACTATAGTTCCTCGATGTGTCGTGTCTGAGGTAATCTGTGCTGAGCGTTTCAATTGACGTGCGTTTTGGTTGATAACCCACTAAGTAGCGAGGTTATGAGTCAGATGTCGATTACTTATTTTATGTTTGCAGTACGTTCTATAAACTATTAATTTAGAGTACAAACACTAAATGATCGTAGTTTGTTTAAATCTATGTGCACGTTATGAGGTATGGGCATTGTTACAAAATGGCTTACTCTGAGTGGAAGACAGTCATTGGTTGGCTTGAATGCTTTATGCGAATTAGTCGCATTGTTTCCTGATGAACTATTTTACGCTAGTGGGAAGTACATCCCTTCACCCTAATTTGTACAGTTAACAGTTGTATTCTATTTTACACAATTTTCATCAAGGCTTACTGTTTTGATGTGATTTTTTTATATTTTTCAAATACATTAACCAACTATGCTCGTATTTAC
>VOMN01092008.1:0-16050 GCA_014899125.1 Orchestia grillus
AGATCAGCGGACGGAAACAGGCAGCGTTGACGGCTGCGATCGAAAGTTTGATAAAGTCTCAAGTTTGATCGATGTGCAGCCATTAGTTTTTGATGCGTCTAATTGAGGCAGGAGCTTCGGCGGGAGCAATTTTGGCGCGCAAATTGACGTGGGATGAAAGTCGACTTGAAAGTTAGTAGTATTTTATTTCAATTGGGAAGCCATTTTTGTGCTCCTTCGTTCGTAGCGATCTGAGACGCAAAAAGCCTCATTGCACCCACAAAAAGAGACAATAATACCGGCGCGGCAAGCGTAACTTCTCCTGTAAAAGTTAAATACAGTGACTGAAGGGATATTAATTACGTCTTCAGTTCACCTCTTTTCATGCGGTTACTGTCAATAAAGTAAATTTATGAAAACAAGAAGCACAGCACTACAATTTATGAGAACTCTGCACAGCAACAAAAACCACTTGGACTGTACAGTTATTACGTAGAAAAAGTACATTAGATGTACATATGCAGGTATCTTCTTGTCCTTTGGACAGGTCGTCGACTTTTAATTCAAGAAATACATCAATTTTTTGTAAAATCTTCAACTGAAATTTCTGACAAAAAATATTTGGCTGCATGCATAAAAAATATCAGGATGCATTTCAACGCATGAGAAAATATCTAGCATTTTAAAGTAATTTATGAAGATAATCCACCGTCGTAACTCGAGCAACCAATATCTTACTGCACTACAAACCGTGCTGCAAACAATATCTCACTATCAGCAGCGACAACAAATATTACTTCACAGGAATATTCCCTCAATGGTACGGTTGAGGGGCCGTATCCAGGCTACGGACCCCACGGCCCCCACTCACGCTTCAGAAATGTTAAGTAACTTCTCGCTCTTTATTTCGAATTGCTTTTGCTACGATTGTGGTCGGTCAAGTCAAATAATTTCTACGCTGTAACCAACCATTTGGGAACTTCCTAATCATCAGCAAGAAAAAGAGAACGAAAAAGACTGTACAAAACATTTTTAATCGCAAAATGGGTTTCCCAGATGATAAACAACTCGTTAAAAGTAGAACATTTCGAGCATTCTATCATCATCAGCTGTAAAACATCTAATTTTTCGAGTTGTTCTTCTTCTCGAGAATACATTTTACGAATTAAAAATATTTTATACAGTTTTCCTCTTTCTCTCTTTCTTACTAAAGATTTTCTACATTCTAAAATATTCGGTTCTACATTATGTATTTGTTCTTAAAATAAATTGTGTCTTCCCAGTAGAGAATGTATGAAATGGGACACTGATATTCCTCATTCCTTCCTTTAAAATCAACTGTACATAATCAAACTACGTTAACGAAAATACTGTTATTTCGTATTATAATAAATGAAACCTTGAATTTCCTTTAGAGGGCAGGCTTCACGATCCAGTATTTTATGTACGACATTTCCCCACATCAGGGCTGATGAATCAGATCAACGTCAATTTTGTCCTACATTTATAATGTTAAAACTCTGATCATCTTGTTTGCTTTGTTTGCAATCGCACACAGTCTTTAGCAATAACATAGGTTAAAAACTCAAAACTCGTTTCTCAATGATTGAATACGGATTTTGTCATCAATCGTGGTTAGAATCCATTGGGATTAGAGTGAATGAATTAGAGTGTCTTTTGATATATGTTAGTAAATAAGAAATAATCATCAAGGCCACAAACGGGACTGTGAAATCGTGATCCAACGGGTTCCGGTGGGTCTAGTACACTATAATCTCTTCAGGCACTCTTTAATGAATACATAAAATGAAATTACGTTTACAGTAATATTCTCTTATGAATTTCTAATAAACAGGACGAAGAAACCAACCAAGCAAACAACCACTCCAGTAACAAAGTACGCAACCAACCAGCAAATTGAAATTATTATTCAGTAGGACGGTTGAAGATCTAATCCATTGAAATTATTATTCAGTAGGACGGTTGAAGATCTAATCCATATAAAGTGATTTTTTCTCGAACCTTAGGCCTCCGGTAGAGAATCATGACCCTAATGCCTCTAAGAATGTTCCCGCACACCACACTCACTAGACCCCGTCAGCTGATGCTTGTGGCGACGCTCCGTCTCTACTTAGCCACGCTCGCAGTAACACTTATTTTGCTATCGATCCAATATCTAAGTAGAAAATCCTCCTTAAAGCCTTTCTATTTCAGGCGCAATAAGCCTAAGGGGCCGTGTTCAAATCGACGGTTTGTGCTCCCTCTCGGAAGGGTAAATTCGAGGACCTGACCCGTCTGCCCCGCCACTTTAGGGCTTGACCTTAAGTGGCTCGGTATTGATGTTGTCAGCCCTTTTGTCCACCCTTCAAAATACTCCTTGTTTACAGAAATGTCTTCTTCTGCGCTCTTTGTCAGCGTACGCGGGATTTTTTGGGCACGATTTTTTTGATAAGGCTTGGTTTCTGGTAAAATATGAATAATTCTTCCTTTTAGACACATACACACATACATAGATACACCTTTGATATTTATTTTCAATTTTTTGTTGTTGAAATACTTGAGTATTATTTGCATAACGGTAAGGTTTTTACAAGGCTAAGTAAACTACATTGCGTTCTGGTTGATTTATGCAAAGCAATTTTTGGATAATATTCTGTTGTACGTATATATAATTTCTAGAAAAATTGGGGATTTCAGAATCGCTCATACTTTTGTGAACTATTATACTCAATTGAGTATTCATGGGAACCAAAATTTACTATTTTTAATGATCCATATACCCGTGTCTGAATTTAACGCATACTTTTATTTCAAAAATGACAGAAAATATGACTAATGTTTATGTTTCGTATTTTATCAATGGATTTACATATTTCTGTGATTAATTTCTGAGTACGACAAGGTACAATCGAATGACAAAACAACTAAGACAACTAAAGCAAGTTATGATCGAGTAGACATGGTTTCCTCCGTTCTGCAATACCATAGTGAGTCATAATTGTGCTATCTCAGATTGTTTAATTGACCAACGAGCCCTTTCAATTCTTTCTGACAAGATTTTTAAGCTAGGGTACTGCGTGCCATCAGGCTAAGTTGTCCTTTGCACAATTGAATGCGGATTTTTATAATTATTTCATATTATTTTTATAATTATTTGATTATCGAGCAATGAAAGAAAGACGTCCTCGGAGAACTTACAATATGAATTAGAATTCTGTTTTAATTCGTTTAGTAGTTTGAAAGGGCCAATTAACTCATTTCCTTGGATACCCTCTCAAAAATAGCTCCCCAACCACCGTGTTGTCAACAAATGTCCACACCCGCCGAACGACCATTCAACAAGCAACCATTTAACCATCCATGGGATCCATCGAGCTTTGCACGGGACTCATTAGTGAAAATTGCATTGTTGAAAATGACCTTCACGGAATTCTGTACCCGTTCAACCCTTCTGGTGCTGCTTGCGTCGCTCGATGGGTGCCTTTTGACGGGACTCCTCACTCTGGCGAGGGTGTTGAGGACCCTGCACCTGGTGGTCTTACCAACTTTTATGGCAGCTGATGCTTGTGGCGAATTTAGCCAAAATTATTCATGCTGGGGCAAGGAAGAATTTTAAAAGTTTTTAACACGTATATCCCTATTAGATAACTTTCGTAAGCGTCCTCCTTCTGGGGTCTTCCTGAATGTTTTTTTACCATAAAACACGAATGATTTGATAGTACAGTGATCACCATGTAACTGTTAAGACGTTTCTAGTGTTGATATACCAGGTCCAAGTAAGTGAGTAATTTTTGTACGATTTTCTTCGGCACGACCAAATTTCTTGCTCCATTTTTAATATTAATGGGAATTTTGCAACATATAACGGAACAGTTGAAATACTAAAATTATATTAATTTCGAAGAAAACGACACTCAGGAGAAAAATTATTTTACTGAACAGACAATGTTTTTAAAGTGAATTATTTTTATGAAATACAAAATTAGAATCTTACCTTGCAGAAAACCTGAAAATACAATAAATATTTACATATTTCATTTACTAAAACATAATTGCATAGTCGAGAAGAACGCACTGCATTTATTGCTTTCAAAAAACGTTCTTAGGATCAGTCGCTACTAGTGTTATTTGATTACTTTTAACATGCTTCCAAGTATAGATACTTGGAGTCAGAGTGAGCAAGTTTCGGAGCGCAATTTCATGATTCCAAACTTATTCACCCCATTATTAGGCCACGAGTTAGGCAGATGATTTTATTCTTTATTATTATGGGTTAATGATATTTTTATATAACTTAG
Source organism: Orchestia grillus (assembly GCA_014899125.1). NCBI lineage: Eukaryota > Metazoa > Arthropoda > Malacostraca > Amphipoda > Talitridae > Orchestia > Orchestia grillus. The sequence continues at coordinate 4,278 of VOMN01092008.1, forward strand.
AATAGTCGTACATGAAAGAATGAAACATACATTCATTTACATACATAAATATATTATCATAATTTCATTAAAAGTTCAGAATTAGATATCTCATCTCAAACTCTCTACAATGTCCGCCTTGGCTGTAATGCTGCCGTGACTACAATGCTGCTGTGGCTACAATGCTGCCGTGACTACAATGCTGCTGTGACTACAGTGCTGCTGTGACTATAATGTTGCTGTGATAACAATTGAAAATTATCTAGTTTGTTGGTTTTATTACTTAATCAATTATTTTATGCAAGGACTTAAAATTATTTAAGACAATATTCTGTGCATAATTTTATACACATTTAGTATTTGCTATATTTAGGATAGAGTACTGTAACTCACCTCCACAACAGCGATACCGTAGACAACAGCAAATCTCGCGCTGAATTCCATGTTAGATATTTTTTTGAATTACGCTCTGGAATATCTTTAATTTCACTTGAGAATATTCGGTTCACAAGCACTCCTGAAACCAGGAGCTTGTGTTCTCTTTGTCTCACAAAGAGGCCATTCAGGAATATTTCTTGGAAAATTCTATTCATTTCATACAATAAACTTTCAAGGGAACCCTCAAAAGAAAACGTTTTGTTTCACGCAATAATGATTTCCATATTCAGAGATGGAAGAAAATATATCACGCTATATCATGCTACATTCACGCGACTGGCGTGACTATTGAACACAAATTCTGGCACCATCGAGAGCACGCTAAGCGAAAGACCAAAAAAATCTTTCTTAATTTTTATGAAGTAATTTACATCACTTCGAACAAAATGAATACTTGTGTGATGATCATAGCCAAGACCCTTGTACTAAAAAATGTAATTGGTATCGTTATATCGTCCGAATAAAGAGAGTAGAGATACCACTCCATTATGTAGCTATAGAGCTGGCACATTTATAGCGCCTCTATTTGCTTTAATTCTCAAAGGTCTGGAAAATATAAACAAAGCAGCAGCAGTCGTTCTACAAATAGAAGTGGTCAGCAGCACAAAGCCTTCATGTTTAGTACAATCTATGTACGTAAGAAATAGCTCGAGTTTTTCTTGCCCGCTTGTTGCTATCTATTTATCACAAGCCTGAGAACATACCCGTATTTTGGCGAGTAAATTCAGCGGTCATAAGTAGGTGCTTGAGGGTGATTGTTGTCGAAATGACAGGTTATGAAGCCCTCACACTGACGGTAATGACAGCTTGCGCTGCTGCTCGTTGGCACGCCTGGCGGTTAGAGCTAACGACCTCTATGGAAACTTCGCCTAACTCGATGTGACACATCCCAATGTGAGATGTGACACATCCCACTCGATGTGACACATCCCAATGAGAGATACAAGTTCTTTTTCACTAGAGTGAAAACAGTACGTGAGATTTACGTGGACGTCAACGTTCTTGTAAATTTCCAGGTGCTGGGTCGATTGCCAGGCTCGCCAAGCGAGTGCAAATGGAGTTAGCAAAGTTTCTGAGGCTGGACGCGTTCAATTACAGGGCACGAGTCCAATGTTCAAAAGGCGAGTGGCTCGGTCTTTCATAAATATCACTTCTGGTATTCAAGTCCGGGTCCTGTAATTTTGTGCAGTCTTCTGGGCTACGTTCTGGGCTACGTTCTGGGCTGAGTTCATTTTACAACGCCCAGAAAAACTGCAGCCAAGCGCGTTGAAAAATGTAAATTCTGTTGGAAGTTGTGTCATGTTATCTCAGGAAATTTCTTTGGATCTCTTTCATATTCATTTATATTTGGTACAACTGACGGAATAACTCCTAGTTTCAGGGTAACTTTCTGATTACAGGACATGCAGAGCTGCTCGGAAGTATACGACCGCAGTTTCTGGCCCGCATTATCTTCAACTCCATCTATCAGATGTGCCCTCCGTTTAGTAAGCCCAAGAAGCAATTTGTGGGAACAGTTTTTCTTGATGATGATGGCGCGAAAAACGGTCGTTCGCTAAAAGAATGATTAGATTATGGCTTGACAGCTTCTTTCCCCCGTAATTATCCCATTGCCGTCGTTTAAAATCGCACCGGAAGAGCGTCTTTTCATCGCCAGTATCTCGCGAGGCATCTCTCTCACCAGCCACCGCTGGCCAAGACTTGGTCGTCAGATTAACCCAAATTTTCTCGTAGTCTTTTAGATTTTCGCACAATATGTCTTAATCGACGTTAATTCGACACAGGCTACGTGGAGCCACTATCCTGTTTTGGACAATGTGCACCAACTGATCACTAGGGCAGCTTCACGCGTCTCAGGCCTCCGTGTGTTAGGTTTCCTGCGTGGATCATCTCACGAGGGGTACAACTCCATAGAATTTTCTTGCACGTGAAGCTTGTACTTTCCTCGCTCGTCATAGAATTTTGTGCAACTGGAGCTTGTACACTCATCAGGTGCTCATCATATGCACTCACTCATCAGGTGCTCATCATATACACTCACTCATCAGGTGCTCATCATATACATTCACTGATCAGGTGCTTATCACATATACTCACTCATCAGGTGCTTGTACGACTCTTTCACTTTTTTTGTAAATAATGTTTTTCCGTATAAACATGGAACTGCATTAGAAGGTACTTCTGCCCATTTATAAAACTACGATAAATCTTTTTTTTGCACGAAGATATTGTAATTGCATCTAAAGGTACGTCAGTGTAAACGTTGCAATTTCATCGGACGGGTTTTTTGTACAACGTGTTGTAACTGCAGCTGAAGATACTCCTGTGTAATGTTGAAACAGCAGTTAGAGGTCCTCCTGCACAAATATTTTGTAAATGCATCTAATATTTATCCCATGCATATTCATGTCGTAACTGCATCTGATATTTATCCTATGCATATTCATGTTGTAACTGCATCTGATATTTATCCTGTGCATATGCATGTTGAAACTGCATTTGATATTTATCCTGTGCATATTCATGTTGTAACTGCATCTGATATTTATCCTGTGCATATACATGTTGTAACTGCATCTGGAGATTCTTCTCTACAACACATGTTGTGACTACTGCTAAAGCTTCACAAGTGCCGTCTGCAGGCGAGAAGTGCTACATTGTGCGGTGCAGGAGCTGCATCGGGTCAAATAATTATTTGCAAAGTATCAAATAACTTACATTTTTCGCTATTAAACATACATGGAAAAACCTTGAAGATTTGTGAGTCCTACATAAGAAAGGGCAAGATCAAACACATTGTAGGTAATGTTCAGGGAGCAAGAATTTATTTGCAAATGCCCAAATCACAACGAAAATAGGAAAACAGGGCGGCAAATAAGTATTTGTAACATAAAATTCAACGATATTAATACTTGGTCTCGTAGTCCGTATTAGGTACAGCCGCTTGCAGGCGACGCTTGTATGAAAAGATGAGGGTTTTGCAGAAGTCCAAAGGTATTTTGTTCCATTCTTCAGGGTATAATTATTCCAATTCAGTCAGATTTGATGGTTTCCTCATTCCAAATTGAATCTTCAATTGTTTCTAAACATTTTCAATTGGATTAGGATTGTAAAGGTCAGTCTGAAACCCTGACCCTCTTACTACGGGGCCATTCTGAAGTGCATTTCGACTTGTGCTTGGAGTCGTTATCTTGTTGAAACATCCATTTAGTTTTCTCAACCCGACCATCTGAACAGATGGCATCAAATGTTGAGAAAAATTTTGCACTAATTGGTCGAATTCATGGCTCCTTTAATGCCATGGAGTCGTCCTGGGCCTGCGGAGGAACAACAGCCCCATAACAGGATGCTCCCACCACCATGCTCCACTGTGGGCAGGGCGTTCCGTCGTTGCAGAGAAGTATTCGGTTTTCGTCCAACAGTCCTACTGTAATTATTGCTGAAATGGTCGATTTTCGCCTCATCTGGCCATGGGATATTATTTGGTACGTTACCAACAATTATTTGGCCCACTGTAACTTTCAAGCTCTGTACGTTGGGAAGTGCGTGCCGTTAATATAGAATTGGAAAATTAACAACAACTTACGCACATTGACCCTGACTGATTTAGAATGGCTTTGATGCGTGCAAATTTAAATACTAAGATTTTTACTCAAGTGTAATGAGAATCTTGCAGAGTTGTACATTTCATTCAAACATCCTGTTGTACATTTCATTCAAACATCCTGCATAGATATAAAGATATAATAAAGCTCTAGATTTCTTCTACCGTCCATCATAATTACACTATTTTGTGCTACATTCGACGGAGTTACGTAAGGAGTGCAGTTGTTAGAGAGCCCGCAAAATTAAATTCACGGACGCTACAAAGTAAACTTTGCGGACGCTGCAAATTGTGCAAAAATCTCCGAGCCTGAGAGCTGCAGCAGACGACTAATGAGCCAAGCTACCGCTAATTTGTCTGCAAATTCGGCCACGAAACTTCTCTGAAATTCTTCTGACCAGCTTAGGGGCGGGATTCTTGCTAACTTGAGCACAGGTAACGAGCAGATATGTAGAGAGCGATTGCGGAGGGTCATTACTGCAGATGGTGGGAAAGAATACAGAGATTTTTTATGATCAGTCCAAAATCGGTACCGAGAGTCTATGCCGCGCTTCTTCGTTACAATTTGTGATCATCCTTATTTACGTGTGCGGCCCCCCCATTGACTCTACGTGCATTGACTTTGTACGTACACTCTATTACCGTACACTCCGTACGGTAATAGAGTGTACGTTTTCAGGAACTTAGTTCATCAAAGTTGAGTAAATTGCCTGGTGCCTCCGGTACCCGCGTGCGCTGCAAATGCAACAGAACGAACGGGGGCGTAAAAAGTTTAGCAGCGAAAAAGTAACTTTTTACTTACTTGTGCAGGTATAAGCGAGCCAATTAGCGGCAGGATCTTGAGGCTTTTAATTCATAAATCTTAGGATTCTGGTGGTTTTTAGTTTTTAAAAATCCTTTGATAATTTCGGAAGTTATTGTAGATTCTTCTTAGTCCCGTCATTAAAAGTCCCCTCTTTACGACCCCCGTTCTATCGGATTGCAATAAAATAATGAATATATTTCATCACAAGGCTCCCGAAACTCTAAAACACCTCAGATGTCTGTCTGCATCACACCTGTCCAATACGACGTCTGCCTGCATCACACCTGTCCAATACGACGTCTGCCTGCGTCACACCTGTCCAATACGACGTTTTCATGTAGCACGGCGAGGCTGTAAACTACGCTCTACTGTTCCATTTACCTTAGTTTTAGAGCTAACTCTCCATTTACAGGTCATATGAACCTGGTGGTTGAGAGGGCAAGGCTCAGCGTAGTAACGTGATGAATGGCTGAGGTACTGCAACTTTCAGCCCCCACGCCTGCTAAACCATGTGCTTATGCGAGAAAGTTGTAGACTGACGCTCGCGCATCATAACAAAAACTTCTGAATATGGGATGCAAGAAGCTCCTCTTTATTTGAGTAAAATATTCAAAACTAAATGTGCTTCCAGTCTGTATTGAATGAATGTAAGAGTATCTAGGCATTTCCTGGATTGTGATGTTAGAAAACTTTTGTAATTAAATTGCTTATAAAGCAATAGCGTGTTGGTGATTGTCAGGCCTCTGCATCGGGATTGTTTGTACAACTGGTTAACCTTTTCATGAAAGGTAGCTTTGAAATGACCTCACCTGTGAAAAAATGGTATTTTAAAATAATTTGATCCATATGTCCACAGCATGTACGTATGAAATAACCAGGCTTACAAACAAAGCGTTGATTCCGCAAATGATGTGCAGTGGACGTGTGTGACGTACACAACCTCACAGCCAGTGGACGTGCGTGACGTACACAACCTCACAGCCAGTGGACGTGTGTGACGTACACAACCTCACAGCCAGTGGACGTGTGTGACGTACACAACCTCACAGCCAGTGGACGTGTGTGGTGCTGGAGGTGCTGACGCGGGCACTTCATCACTCAGCCCATAACTTAGGTCATTATGGAAGAGCTCCTCCACTTATAACTTCACCTCCACTTGCCGGGGGCGACGGGACGCGAGTTTGGAGCCTGGGTGGTGATGATGTGTGGCGTTTTGTGTGGTGAGCCTGGAGTGGTGTGTTGCGGGTAGTGTGTGGTGTGCCTGGGGTGGTGCAGCCTCGAGTAGAGTGTTGAGGGCAGTGTGATAGGCGTATTAATAAAATAGGTCCATATATTAAACATAAAATTTCTACGTGTTTTTTTCGAGGATTGATATTCGCTCAATTGTGAGACGCTGCTCTCATGATAGATGAATTCTTGAAACAATACGGTTATTCTGACAAGGTCCACCCATTCATTTAAATCGGGGAGATTTTTTTTTCTTTTCGTAGTTCAGTAAAATATTGCATTCATGTATGCACATGTGTGAGAACGGAGTAGACCCCCGCCAGATCTTCTCGAGTTCGGAACCTAAATTTGCGGTTACCATGATTGGAAATGAAGACAAAATTGTTGTTTAGTCAAAGGCTAGGTAATTTTAAGAGGCCTTGGCAACTTAAGGAATGGCCACACCAATTGCTCAAAATAGTCGCGTCACGTAAAACTAGAAAAAGTTTGAATAACTTGAGAAAAGTCATTACGGTCGCAGAATCTTTCAGCAAAATGAAAATTTATTAATAAAAAATTAATTATTAACTATGCAGAGACGCCTCCAATGACACACGAAGTGTCTTGGCCAGCATTGTCCAGATATAAAGGATGTCTAAATGCAGAACATGAATAAAAAAAGGTGCTTAGGTGACAGATAATTTTTAAATACAAGGTAATGATATACACTGAAAAATTTTAAATGCAAGACAATATTCAAGTTTGAGATAAAGCTCCTGAAAAAAAATTTAGACACTGGACAAAGTACCAATAATACGTAACATTTAAAGCAAAAAAAAAAAACAACTTTTACGCACACATCTGTGTGTAAAAAGCAATCAATGTTTACATAAATGCAAGAGAAATTACACGAAGAGCACAATGAGCCTCTAGAGAATTCTGTAATGAGCCTCTAGAGAATTCAGTTTTGGAACTATACTATAACCTAGTGATGCCTGCCCCCAGGCAGGTGCCTCTCACGCCACTCACATCACGCATGCGCGTCACACTCTGAGGACGACAGAAAACGGCCTCAACGCGCCGGCATCTCAACGTCCATTAGCTAGACTCATAGAAATGTGTTCTATTTATTCAGATCGAAAGAATGAACAGCAATTTAGAGACTGAAAAATCACTAATTGATTTAGCTAACGGCATCATTTGCCGGGCGGCGCAATTAGAGTTTTGCTTTGACTTGATGATTCGCTCCAGTGATGCCAGAGCTCAGATCTAATGTATTCATTTACGAGCGCTGCTGCGCCGTGCCTGGAAACGCTTACAATTACGCTCAACTGGACTGCGACGCGAATGATTTATGGAAGTTGCTGCGTGGAAAACTTGCGCACTTGTAAAATGGAGCGACGGGTGTTTTGTTCAAGCGGACGGGATCGAATTTAATTGAGTAAGGAATCAAACGGGACCGATGTAGGACGCGTCAATCTAGATCATCCCCGTGAGGTCGACCACGTGTGGCTCTAATTATTACAATAAGAGTTACTACGATGCCTTAAATTGGCTGAAGGCCCGTATCGATGGAAGCAAGAAATTTCCGCGACGCAAGGGCGGTTTTGAGATGCCCTGGAAGCTGCGAGCGCGACCATTCCTGCAGGGAAGTTTACTTTGGGTCGAGTTAGCCGGGAGATCGAGTGATCGATTCCAAGAGTGGCGTGACGTTGGGGGGAGGGGAGGAAGGAGTTCATTAAGCAGTAACGTATAGTATCAGCTACAACACAAATGGTGAATTACGACGCAACACACGCACTGGTACACAGCACACACTGACACACAACACACACGCTGGCACACAGCACATACACTGACGCATGTCACAGCCCGAAAAGTGTCCCTCAACCCAAACACTGGCGCATGTTCATATTATTTAATTTCAACCCTGAACCCTCGAGAACCACAACTCCTTTCACAGCCCGGGACCCGTACAATTGCAAGCCGCGGCTCAAGCCTTCATTGGAGAAGAAAGTTTCCAGCTGAAAACGCCGGTGTCTCTTGAAGAAGAAGCGCCTCCCGCACCTGCGTTCTCGCGATGGTCTCATTGAGACGACGACGCTGAGTTGCAACGAAAAACTTCGGTCTGGAGACGACGATTGTTTGATTATGCCCGCGTTCGCCCCCTGGAGGGTGGGGCAATGACGAGAACGGGCGCCAGTTGGGATGGGAGAGTTAGTTCTCCGTTTGTTGGGGAGTTCGTGACTCGTTTACTCTGTCTCCTGACGTAGGTTACGCCGCTGAGGGGGGGCTCCGTTGTGGGGGCTGTGCTACTTCAAAAGGCGCGACACAGATTTTGCAAAGGTATAGTCAAAGATGTGGATACTTGAGTGCAGCTCACGATGTACCTTTACTATTTATTTATGAGGTAGTGCGGACGCATGGGTAATTATTTATGCATCGGCATGAACTCGTTAGAAAGACCTTAATTATAATTAAGCAATTCATAAGTGAGACGTTTATTTTGTGAATTTTTCTAAGCATTGGATATTGTTCACGCGAGGCGCAGGTTTGTATAAACATTACGGTGATTAACTTGGTAAATACATTACTGCAGAGCGCAAATTAATGTTAGACTGGAGTATAATGCGATAAGTTTTCTCATGCATTTTACGAACGACGTACATGTCACTTTTGTCATTCACTCAGTTTATTGGCCAAACAGAAACTGATTGCTCTTATCATTTATTTGACAAACGTAATCATTTATTCACATTACTATTGTCAACAGAAGTCAACGCTCGTAGTTATAAGGCTACCACGGGAGCGAGAGAACTGACATCGAAATTATCAATGTTTGAATATCCCGCCCTGTAGAGGGCGTCTACCTCTACTCATATACTCGTATTCTTCTAATCTGTTCAGGAGGTTCCTCATTGATTGGAGGTCAGCGGGATACCACGAATTTATTCTCGAATTCTTTGTTTCAGTTCATCCCGAGTGGGGTCTACACGACTCGGCCGAGAACACTGGATGGATTGAAACAAAGAATTCGAGATGAAATTCGTGGTATCCCAGCTGAGATGTTGAGGCAATCAGCGAGGAACTTTCAGAGCAGATTGGAAGAATGCATATATAGAGGAGAACGCCATCTGCAGGACGTAATTTTCAAACTCTGATAATTTAGATTACTGTCTCTTAAAAAGCAACTTGTAGTGGTTCAATTACTGCCAATAATATTGTTTCTGTTGGATTTTTCTATTTCTACTCGGTTTGTCAAAATTTCCCGTTTTCTGTGTCACCCCTCATTTGCAGGTCTCGGTTAATTGACCTCACAGTCTTTTTTCCTTGTTCAAACAAAATGAATTTTAACCACCGAAGACGCTGTTCGTAGTTGTGGTTCCGGAGATCAGGGAACGTTTTTGTTAATTTGAGCTGAATTCGCTTTGTTTTATTGGTGCCTCACCGTTGGGTAGGCGATCAGAGTTGTACTGCACACGTGGCCGGACTCGTGTTCTACAGAGAGGAACTACTTTGTCTGTGGACTAAGAGTCAAAGTTTCTCGAAATAAAATCGTGACTTCTGCCCGCATTTCAGATTCTTTTTTGTACTTGCTTGCCATGCTTGGGGCTTTTAGCGATAATGACGTCAAAAATTCTACGATAGGTTAGTCGCTTATATTAGGTTGTGAATTTGGTTTATTTGTTCCAGCGTGCGCCGCTGAACACTTTGTGTTGATTGGTTCTCAATGTCTCCCCTTAGTTACGCAGTAAAATTTTACGAAAAACAGACGGGCCAAAAAGAGGAACGCACAGCACGTTATTCAATCTTAAGGAAGAGTTTTGAAAAGGTTTTCTAAATCCTTCCTCATGGTTGAAGTTCAAGCAATAAAATGTGTTCGCTTGGCACCAAGAGTTACTGATTTACTATTTGATGGACACCATCATGAATCGAGAAATAGTTTCACAACAGTGAATATATTTTTGTACCGCTCTGTGTTTTTATTAATTTTAGCCTCAAATAATTGCAGTCGTGAAGTTCAGACGTATTTATGAGAATTAGTTGGGATGTCCTTAATTTTACGCCCCTCCTGTAGACAAAGAAAGAAAAAAAGAAAAAAAAATCGGTGCTTACGTATTATCGGGAGGACCTTTAAAAAAAAATTGGGAATGAGGTCCTCCCGATAATACGTAAGGACCAAAAAATCAATTAGGCAGTTTTGGACGGTGTTCCGCGTGTCCCCAAATGTCCTTTCTTTTACAAAGGCTCTGCCATTTGGCTAATTTCTCCACCTCACATCCCCGAGTGAGGGCAAGTTCTTACTCGCAGGAGAGTGTCCGATGATACTAAACCAAAGCCTGGAAGGCAAACTTTATTCATTCCGGTTGGCTAAGCCGCCAGGAATGGGCAAGAGTGCTTCCTTTCCTGTCACTCGCAGGCCACGGGCTGACTTAGCGGTCTTAAACTTCACAAAGAAATGAGTCAAAGAAATAAACGAGCTCGCAACGCTCGCTAAACTGCCCGCCATCGCAGCCCCCCCTCCTAGAAAAACTAGTTTGCAGAGTCTGCATCTGCAGTCCGGAATCAGGGCTGAAATCAGGGCGTGTGGAGCTTTGAATCAGTGAGTCTGGAGTTTGGAATTGGGGCTGAAATCAGGGAATGTGGAGCTTTGAACCAGTGAGTCTGGAGTCTGGAATTGGGGCTGGAATCAGGGATGAGTCTGGAGTCTAGAATTAGGGCTGAAATCAGGGAATGAGGAGCTTTGAATCAGTGAGTCTGGAGTCTGGAATTGGGGCTGAAATCAGGGAATGTAGAGTTTGGAATCGGGGTTGAAGCGGCTAGGTTTTGTATCTGAAATCAAAATTGAGAATTACAATTTTCAGAAAGATTCAGTTAGGGTCAGTGGCGTGTTCGTGTTGGTTGGGACTGTGTTAAGAGTGAGTTAATATCACAGATTCAGGAGCTAGCTTGTTCCAGGTCCTACAGCCTGTCTAGGATGCAGATTGTACGTCCTACAAGCTCCCTAAGATACAAGTTTTATGTCTTCGAGGTTGTCTAGGATGCAGACTTTAGCTCCTAGAAGCTGTCTAGGATACATATTCCAAACCCTAAAGGTAGTCTAGGATGCGGATTTAAGGTCGTAGAGATTGCCTAGGATGAACATTTTAGGTCCTAAAAGTTGTCTAGGATTCAGGTTTTATCCCCTAGAAGCTGTCTAGAATACATACTTCAGGCCCTAGAAGTTTTCTAGGATGCGTGTTTAAGGCCCTAGATGTTGTCTAGGATACAGATTTCGAGTCTTAGATGTTGTTTCGAATACAATTTCAGATTTTAGAGGTTGTTTAAGATGTAGATTTAAGGTTTTAGATGCTGTTTAGTATGCATGTTTAAGGTCATATAGGTTATTTAGCATAGGATTTCAGATCCTAGATGTCGTCTAAGATGCAATTTCAAGGTTCGAGAGATTGTCTAGGATGAACATTTCAGATTTTAGAGGGTGTCCAGGATGCAAGTTTTAGGTCCCAGAGGCTGTCTATGATGCCGTTTCAAGTCCTATAGGTTATCTATAGGATGCAGATGTTATGTTCTAGAGGCTGCTTAGGATACAGATCTGTTGCATTAGAGGCTGTCTAGGATGCAGCTGTAGGGGCGTAGAGGTAGTCTAGGATGCAGGTTAGAGCAGCGTGAGTCAGACTCGGACTCCTAAATATCAGCTCATTCCCGCACTCGGACTCCCACCCCGCACTCCCTCCCGCACT
>VOMN01092015.1:0-37072 GCA_014899125.1 Orchestia grillus
CCATCGGTAAAAATAATCCTAGACAAGGGCCATTTGATGTGCATCGATTAGGTTTGCCACAGTTTGACATCAGTATTTATCAGCCCATTAAAGTGATCACTAAATACATTTGTTCATTTCTTCAGGTATAGGTGTAGTTTCGCACCAAAAGCTTGTCTCGCACCCAGAGCTAGTTTCGCACCCAGAGCTGGTTTTGCACCCAGAGCTAGTTTCGCACCCAGAGCTAGTTTCGCACCCAGAGCTGGTNGCACCCAGAGCTAGTTTCCCAGTTAAACTCCTAGTTTCCGTTCTTCAGCCGTAAGATTACTCTAGAAGTGCCGTAACTTGATAAGAAACTGTCCCTGACAACGAACATTACAGTGACACTAATATCGCAATGACATTTTAGGCTATGAGCAGAACGGTAATAGTGGCTAAGCGAGCACGCACCGTAGACGAGAACAGAGGCGTTTGTTCTTTTGTAGGAAGAAGTTAGTTCCTACGACAACGGGACCTACGCCATAGCGCAGGAATCACGGCTCAGGTCGACCATAGGAGACTATGGCCTAGTGACAGCTATCCGTGGTACTCCACTATTAGTTTAGGTTAGAAGCTAATTGCTTCTTTAGGTTAATTAAATCGAATCCTGTATTTTCAAAATTGGAAAAAGAGTACTGTATGAGAAGGGACGGTATGGAATGAGCAGAGCCGCCATGAATGAATGAAAAATCTCAAACCAAAAAAGACGTATCCTAAAAACTTTTGGAAACCAGACGCATTCAAGCACGCACGCCTTGGGGCATGGCGCGCACGCACCCGCGTCGGGGGTGGGAGTCCTCTAACGCCCTCACGTAGCGCTTTTAATCGTCTCTGTCACGGCTAATTTTTCTGCAATTAACTCGAGTCCTCGACGTAATGAGGTCTTCTTATCGCAGTGGCGTGACCGACATGTAGTAATTTACAACGCAGTATCGCACGTTGGCAGCGTCGTTACGATCGTCGGCTGTTCGTCGTAAGTGCTAGTTCTGGTGGTATTTCATTCTGTCTTGGGTGTGTAGGTGGTAGTTTTGGTTGTATTTCATTCTTTCTTGGGTGTGTAGGTGGTAGTTTTGGTTGTATTTCATTCTTTCTTGGGTGTGTAGGTGGTAGTTTTGGTTGTATTTCATTCTTTCTTGGGTGTGTAGGTGGTAGTTTTGGTTGTATTTCATTCTGTCTTGGGTGTGTAGGTGGTAGTTTTGGTTGTATTTCATTCTGTCTTGGGTGTGTAGGTGGTAGTTTTGGTTGTATTTCATTCTTTCTTGGGTGTGTAGGTGGTAGTTTTGGTTGTATTTCATTCTGTCTTGGGTGTGTAGGTGGTAGTTTGGGTTGTATTTCATTCTCTCTTAGGTGTGTTGGTGGTAGGTCTGGTGGTATTTCATTCTGTCTTGGGTGTGTAGGTGGTAGTTCTAGCGTAGTTTCCCTCCCAGGGGGCACAAGAAAGGCAGTAGGGTTTGGTTAGCTCGTTTTGTCTATCCTACAAAATAACTGGCGATCTTTTTCGAAAAAAATGCGCACTTATAATGACACCAATGAAAAACCATCACAATTTTGCTTTTATTTTTCAGGCCCGACACTTCATAGGACAGTTTTACGCGCATTTGTCAATTCTGATTGTTTATAAGGTTTTGCAGGTATTTCCCAGTTTTGACTGGTTATAAGACAGTTCTGCTTCCATTTTCCAGTTATGAATGGTCATACGACAGTTTTGTTGACATTTGTCAGATCTGAATGTTCATATTACAGTTTTGTTGGCATTTCTCAGATCTGACAGTTATTATTACTGTTTTGCTGGCATTTCTCAGTTTTGACTGTTCATATTACAGTGATGTTGGCACTTCTCATTCTGACTGATCATAAAATAGCTTTGCTGGCATTTCTCAGTTCTGAATAGTCATACGAATATTTTCTTGGCATTTCTCAGTTCTGGATGGTCATAAGACAGTTTTGTCGGCTTTTCTCAGTTTTGAATGGTCACAAGAAAGTAATGTCGGCTTTTCTCAAGTCTGAATGATCATACGACAGTTTTGTTGACATTTCTCAGTTCTGAATGGTCATAAAACAGTTTTGTCAGCTTTTCCCAGTTCTGAATGGTCATGAAACAGTTTTGTCGGCTTTTCTCAGTTCTGAATGGTCATAAGACAATTTTGTCAGCTTTTCTCAATTCTGAATGGTCATAAGATCGTTTTGTCAGCTTTTTTCAGTTCTGAATGGTCATAAGACAGTTTTGTTGGCATTTCTCAGTTGTGAATGGTTATGAAACAGTTTTGTCGGCTTTTTTCAGTTTTGAATGGTTATAAGACAGTTTGTCGGCTTTTCTCAGTTCTGAATGGTCATAAGACAGTTTTGTTGGCATTTCTCAGTTCTGAATGGTCATAAGTGTTTTGTCGGCTTTTTTCGGTTCTAAATGGTCATAAGATATTTTTGTTGGCATTTCCCAGTTCTGAATGTTCATAACACAGTTTTGTCGGCTTTTTTCAGTTCTGAATGGTCATGAGACAGCTTTGTCGGGTTTTCTCAGTTCTGAATGGTCATTAGACAGTTTTGTTGGCATTTTTCAGTTCTAAATGGTCATATGACAGTTTTACTGGCATTTGTCAATTCTGAGTAGTTGTAAGACAATTTTGTTGGCATTTCTCAGTTCGGAATGGTCATAAGACAGTTATGTTGGCATTTCTCAGTTCTGAATGATTATGAGACAGTTTTGTTGGCATTTTTCAGTTCTCAATGGTCATAAGACAGTTTTGTTGGCTTTTCTCAGTTCTGAATGGTCATGAGACAGCTTTGTCGGGTTTTCTCAGTTCTGAATGGTCATAAGACAGTTTTGTTGGCATTTCACAGTCCTGAATGGTTATAAGACAGTTTTGTTAGCATTTTCAGTTCTGAATGGTCATAAGACAGTTTTTTTGGCGTTTCTCTGTTGTGAATGGTCATAAGACAGTTTTGTTGGCATTTCTCAGTTGTGAATGGTTATTAGACAGTTTGGTCGGCTTTTCTCAGTTCTGAATGGTCATAGGACAGTTTTGTCGGCTTTTATCACTTCTGAACGGTCATAAGACAGTTTTGTAGGCATCTCTCAGTTCTGAATGGTGATACGACAGTTTTGTAGGCATCTCTCAGTTCTGAATAGTCAAAAGACAGTTTTGTTGGTATTTCACAGTTCTGAATGGTCATAAGACAGTTTTGTTTGTATTTCTCAGTTCTGAATGGTTATAAGATAGTTTTGTTGGCATTTTTCAGTTCTAAATGGTCAAAAGACAGTTATGTCAGCTTTCCTTAGTTCTAAATGGTCATAGGACAGTTTTGTCGGCTTTTATCAGTTCTGGATGGTCATAAGACAGTTATGTCGGCTTTTTTCAGTTCTGAATGGTGATACGATAGTTTTGTAGGCATCTCTCAGTTCTGAATAGTCATAAGACAGTTTTGTTGGTATTTCACAGTTCTGAATGGTCATAAGACAGTTTTGTCGGCATTTCTCAGTTCCGTGTTAGAACAGTTACGCTCGCATTTCTCAATCCTGGATGTTCCTAAGACAGTTTTGCTGGAATTTCTGTGTTCTGGATGTTCCTAAGACAGTTTTCCATGCATTTCTCAGTTTCTGGTGCTCATGAGACTGTTTTTCTAGCATTTCTTATGTCATGGCATTTCTCAGTTTCTGGTGCTTATGAGAACATTTTTCTAGCATTTCTTATATCATGGCATTTTCCATTATTTCATTCAATATTTTTTATTTTTTGATTTTGTTAGCATTTTTCAGCTCTGGCTGCTCATAAGACAATTTTGCTTGCATTTTTCAGTTGTGGCTGTTCGTAGGACAGTTTTAGTTCTATTTCTGAGTCCTGACTGTTCATGGGACAGTTTTGCTGGCATTTCCTTGTTTGACCGTTCGTAGGACTGTTTTGCTCTCATTTCTTAGTTTTGGCGGTTTCGAAGACAGCTTTGCTTTTATTCCTCACTTTTGTCGGTTTCTAAGACAGTTTTGCTAGCATTTCTCGGTTCTGACTGTTTGTAGGAAAATTTCGCTTGCATCTCTCAGTTCTGATAGTTTGTGGGACAGTTTTGTTTGTGTATATTAATTCTGACCACACACGACAATACCAGTTCTAGATGCGTCCAGGAGGTATCGCACAAGCACGGGACCTGCACTGCCAATTCGGTCCCGCTCGCTGCGAAAGACTTCTCCAGGTTCATGTCTCGCTGCCTGAATCGTTAAAAAACCGTCGTGTGATGATGGCTGACCACAAGTCTGTGTAGTCGAGTCATTTTTAGGGAAGAGCCATTGTTAAATCGAGTTTTCCACATCGGTCTGTCTCCCATGTCGATACCCATAAGTACCGGCCATTGAGGTGTCTCGTCTTAAATATATGAGCTCATTCATCAGACACCTGTGAATTGTCAAGGCTCTCAAAAGCTTCAAGCGTGCGTTGTGTGAATAGTGTTGTAGGTTAACTCGAGCGACAAAAATGTATTTAAAATTAAGGGTTTGTTGTCCACGTCATGAGTTTGTATAGCAGCGTACTCTATTTTGTGGTTAAAAACTATGAATTGATATTTTGTAGCAAAATTATAGTGAACTCAACTAGAAGCCCGCTGATGAATAGTTTTCTCTCTGATGTAAATAGTAGATCAACATGGCAGACGAAACTTCCTTGTTTATTTATATATATATTATTGTTTAATTATGCTGTAGGTAATTTAAGTGCCTTCCATTATCGTCCAGATTATGCCATTTCCATTTCTTAAGAGTTTCTCAGCATAATTTTTTTGCTCTCTGATCTCTTTCGAGCTCGACTTTTGCACGTTGGCAGAAACTCTACTAATTTGAATTAATTTTAAAAATGGACGACTGAATAATTGCATGCTTCACCTAAAAATGCACCAAGAAGTCAGGCTCGTGAACCACAGGAAATCTAGGTTAATGAAGACTGCAAGCGCATCCTCTGCGCCATCGATCCGTAGGAATATAGTGTATTTTGACCTAAATCCTGCTGGTATTTGTTAATATCATAGTCTGTTTTAATATCCTAGTATTTTAATAAAAAGATGTTTTATATACCGTCATTAATGTGGAAATATAGATGTTTCCCCGCGTAAAATCTTGTCTTCCTCTGTATGTCTCTGAGTGAGAATTGGAAGTACATTTTTCTGCTAAGAGCGTTTCCTTCATGGGAGTGACATGATTTTCCATTTAATTCAATAATATTCCTTTGGGGTTGTATTTCAAAAAGAGCTTTCATTTGTTTTACATTGATACTAAATATTTCCATCAAAATTTGTTTCGAACGAATTTAATTCGATGCGCTGCTGGAAACTTCTTAAACAATTGCAAACAATTAGTGTCGTTATGCTCTTCAAAATATAATGTTTACGTATGTAAAAGTTTTCTAAATTGAAAATCCTCAAATTATATGCAAAAAAGATGAATGTACCGTGAAACGGTTGTTATAAAAAACCGTTATGATGAAATTTTCTGAAAATTGTTACACGTATCTAAATCAATTTGTTTAAAGTAATTCAATGAATTTCGCCGCGATTTAATTCTGAAAAATGGTGCAACTTGACTTTTTGTCAACTTGAAGTTTTATCCGGATATCTTGCGACTGTGCGAGTTTGCAATTTTTGCAAGAATTTTCTTTGACGATTGCGACAACTGATATTTTCGTTACGACCAAAGGTAGCATATCGTTGTACGTGCGTTATTTCGCTGCTCCTAAAATCATCAAAATATATGAAAAAATCTTTGCGGTTATACTCCACGTTATTTTTCCGAAAAATTCTAGTCGATGAAATATATTTGTAACTCTTTGTTCTTTACAAGAACGGAAAATGCTGTCCTAAAAGTTGCATTCCCAGCTTTTATTTGCAAGCAAAAAGAGGAAGACGCGTTTCGCAAGCTAGAAAACTTTTATATCGAACAAATCCTCATAAATAACTAATATTCATTCAAAAATTACGGAAAATTCAAGTGTTAACGGCAAAGTTTTCATAATCTGTTTTTTTTTGCGACAGAAAACAAGCATCTGTTTTCGTTTGGTGTTTTATACCTTATAATTCGGTAA
This sequence comes from Orchestia grillus, assembly GCA_014899125.1. Classification (NCBI taxonomy): domain Eukaryota; kingdom Metazoa; phylum Arthropoda; class Malacostraca; order Amphipoda; family Talitridae; genus Orchestia; species Orchestia grillus. The sequence goes on from VOMN01092015.1 coordinate 6,075, forward strand.
TTCTAAATTTTATGAAAGTTGGTAAATACAGTTTCTAAAGATATTACAAAAATCATGAGAACATTTTTTCATCAATCTTTGTCGTAGGAAACAATGCATGAATATAATTTGTCTTTAACCTATAATTCGAAACTCAAGTAATTCACAATATTTTCTTCAGTCTTCCTTTTTGACAAGGAAAATCAAAATATTTGCTGGTGTTGTTCAGTCTTTTGATGTGGTATAACGAAATAGTAGGGAACGCTGCAAATCTACTTGTATTCGTCTATATACCATGAAAAATACGTCAATGTTTTCATACCTGCTGTTCGACTTTTTTTTCAGGAAGAAATGCGTGTTTTCAAATTCTAGGAATTGCATGTGACATACTATCCTAAGTGGAAATGTTCGATGCAATGTATTCCACTCTTTTCAACGAGTTTCCGTCCTTCAGTAAAAAGTATATCGGAGAATTTTTCTATTTTTTTGCTGTAAAACAAGGGTACATGTTTTTGATATTTTTGAGAGACGAAAAGGTATAAATATGGGATGGCGCTTGTTTTTCTGTTACTTGCAACTGCGTAAAGCGGGAACGAGTGAAACTTGCTCAACGTGAAGGTGCCCCGATTCTTCATTAGCTGCTCAAAGCAAACTGAATCGGATGACTCGAATTGCATTGGAAACTTTTTTTGGAAGAAAGTATTTTTCCCATTTTCAGAAATAGGGAACAAATATGGAACCACCGACTATTTCCAATAAATTCACAATTATTTTTCCAAATTACAAACTGACAAGATTTCTTCACTTTACATCTGAGAATAATACATTTTTCAACAACTAACCCAAGACCGTACACACAACACTTTTCATTTGCAATAATCACAAATGTAACGTCGTTTGTCATAAAAGGCGCGCTCTGTACGCGTTAACACCTCGTTCATTTCACGCATCACCAGTCGCTCCCCCACCTTGTGACAGCTGAAGACTTCACAGAGCAGAACATGCATTTTGCGTCGTGACATTCACCAGTCTTCCATGTTAGTGACACCGTCATCTTTGCAGTCGTAACCTCCAAACATACAAAGCGCACTCGGAAGCAGACGCTAAATCTATGGTTTACGCCGCCGATGCTCTAAAGTCTAAACTAACATTTGTTTCACGTTCATAGAGGTAATAATTTTACATTATACTATTGTTTTAAATTGCTGACAAAATTTTGATACGCCTCTAAAAAGTTAAAACTTCTAGTGCTTGAAAGTCATGACCTTCTCCCACAATACGAACTGACGGAATACGTGACTGTTGGTCATTTCGAGCGCTCTCAGCCTGAATGCCGCTCCTACAAGTCCTGATTATATCGTATTCCATATCGGTGCCACTGTTTTCCATCTTTTCTTCTATTTGTCAATGAGTTGAAATTAAGATAAAATTGGCAAATACAGTAAACATCACGTGGAGATTGTGCAAATGTTTCAGTTCGGGCAGTGTCCTCAATAACTTTTTGGTTTGAAAAACGCACGTGTTTCATTCGTGCGTTTTTTAACCTTTTAATTTAACGAGTTTATATCGGATAAAATTTTACGGATGCGCTTGTATTCGTTCGTAAAATATTAGTCACATCATTGTTAGGGTATGTTTTCATTAATATCCTTTTCTTCGATTATGAAAATATCACGAAATTTAGCTTTTAAAGATTATGGTTAAAAAATTTATTTTATGTGGAAGGTTTTGATTTAAAGTACTATGTGATTATCTATCAGATACTTTTTCTGGGTTAAAAGTAGATTTGGGGAAAGTGATTTTTCATAATGTTCTGAACGAAACGTAAGCGTATCCCCTTATATTTTTTGAAAATAACAGTCAGAGTCCAACTTGAATGAAATTTTTTTAATTCACTGATAATTCTGCATATATTACGAAAAATGCATCAGGTTTTACAATGTTTCTTTTTAATCTCATTTTTGATAGAAAAAAGTCAAGTTAGAGTTTTCACTGGAAATTCACTGCATTAAATTAGTGCGTCATCAATAATCTCGAAACTTGAACATGCATGCTTCTTCTTTCCTAAAATCAAATATTTATGAGAAGATCAGCAATCATTCACGAAAATTTTGCAATCTATGTATGAAAACGAGAACATATGAAACGTTTCGTTCAAATTTCGATCGACCAAATTAAAAACGTCAATAACACGGCAGATTTATCAGTGAAAACTATACGGCTTGAAGAAAGAGGTACAATAACTGGTATGTTTTCCGTATTTTAAACAAGATTGTTAGCGTATTCACAAACTTTCGTTCACATTTGACTCATCGATTGAACTCACTGAAAAAAGAATATGAGTTATCATATGAATGTCTTTAGGATTTCCAGGACTTGCGCTTCGGACCTCCTATTGCTACTCAGTACTCGCCTTTTTCCCAATATTTCTTTCACGCAGAACAATGGGAACTGTTCAGCTTACCATCATTATCATTGTCTCCACAGTGCGCCAGCAGTTCAGTCCGTAGAACTCTTACAAAGAAACATTGCCTCGCGTTGGGGTCAGAGAGACGAGTATCATTTTCCATAGACTTTCCATAAATCATCGAGCTAGGCAAAGGCACAGACTGATGGTAAAGAAGATTGTGCTAAGTGATTGCGTCAGCCGTAAATCAACGTTGTCCGGACACGGACGGAACACCGTCATGTCGGTGTCGTGATTTATTGGTCTTCCAGTTATTGGCAGAGCTTCATATTGCCTTCTGACATCGCCGAGATCCATTAAAATTGTCTAGGTGTCTGCAGCTGTTAGTGAAGACACGTCAGCCATGTGCTGTACATACGTGTTCCAAAATGGTTTGTGTCAGCTGTAGAAATTGCCTCGGATTTCCATAATTACCAATAAATGCCTATTGAATATATTTATATCTGCAGTGATTTACTATGACAAAATGTCAGTTTCGTTTCAGCAAAAAATTACACGTTGTGTATTCAAAAACTTGTTGTAATTTAACAATTGTCAAATGTTTGATTAAATTAGCTCATGAGGCCTACGTGCATGGAGATGGATCAATGTCTGAAGAAATCCTCAGTGGTATGTAAAAATTTCTCCAATATTTGACGCAGGTTTTGCAGCAAGACCTCTTCACTTCCAAATTAAAGTGAGCGAAGTTATTCGTTCGACGTATGCCAACGTCCGCACAGTTTCCGACACCGATGTCGTACTCGGGGCTTTTTCTTTCAGTTTTCAGAGACCAGTTTCACTCGCAGAACGGAATGCTGATGTCCAAACGAATATTTATGTCCGCATTCAATTTCATCAAAGCGCGTGTATGTGCATTTCCTCTCAACGTTAGAAGAGAAGGTGTTGTAAAAGAGGATTCATTGACACATTTTAATGTCTGTAACGTGTATTAATTATCTTTTATTGTTCGTTCGTAAGAATTTGAAATCCCGTACTTTCTTTGCTATCTTTTCAAAGTCCTATAAATTATTGATCAACTTACGTCTCTTGTCTAAAATGACCGGTACGCATAATAGTAACACGTGACCTTCACAGTTATTTTACTTGTGTACGAGACTATCGGGGTAAATTTGGGTTTCACATGAATGGAAAATGCAAATTTCTCAGCATAAATACTGAATTTATTCTAACTAGCAGAAAACTGTACAAATATCAATGCAGTAACAACACGGTAGCCAAAATAGCAACACTGGACGTTCGGATCTTGAATCTGGTACACGAGTCATGCTTCAGATGTCTTCTTTCTTTTGTCTACCAAATGGTCTTTGTGTTGCAGGCAGTGCGGCTGTGTCTACCTCAACCATCGGAAGATGATCCATCGGATTGCCATCTAAGTTGAGCCCCGTACCGAGGCTGGTGGTGGTGTTGATGCCATCAAGACGCAGGTTAGTCTATTCCACCACCCAGGTGACTTTCATGCAATGCGTGTGACTTTCATGTCTCGAAATAGTTTGAAATCAGGTTCGCAGGCTGATTCCTTCCCACTCACGTGGACTGATGAGCTCTGGAAAAATATTATTTTGGTAGATTATTGAGGATGCCTGCCAGTAGAGGGAAACTCTTTGGACGTTTAGCAAAGCAACGAACTACCATTCTGAGGTCGCGCCTTTCTTGTGTACGAGCTTGCGTAAGATGCCTTTTCAACTGAATTCCACGACATTGCTATTTGGAATCATAGTCCTATTTTTCGAGGAGTATTTATAAGTTTCATTTCTTCATTTTTTGATAGTTCCGCTGATAACTCAACCCAAGGAAAAAGAAAACGTAACACTCGATTGCCTACACATTTATTGAGTTTAATTTGGTGTATGTTTCCTTAAAACGTAGACTGATGTTAGGTGGCAAAGTTGTAGTTTATTATGTCTACAGTACAATATTACAGAAAGCTTCCATGCAATGTCAGCATGTGGAAATTCTATAGGCTAAAGATAGAAAATTTGACTGCTGCTACTGTTCCGCCCACTAGAGGAAGGGGCGCTCGAGACAAGAGTCTAACGAGATTTTAGCGCTGATTTATTGAAAAGAATTTACAATATTAGCAGAGAACGTTACAGCATTTTCTCGCTATGATAAACTTGTGTTTGCAGCCTTAGGTATTAAACGTTTCGCCTGCAGCTAGCATTATAATAGAGTTTAGTCAGTAAAACTTCTTAGCTTTCATGGTATATGTGAAATTTTACACTAACTTGTGATGCAATCAGAAATCGTATACAAGACTTATGTAGTTCTCCTTATCAACGCTTTTCTTTTTGAGTCATTATCTACGTGAAAATGAAATAAATAGACAGTAACTTAATTGATGATACGTCTGGTCAGGAATTCAAATGGATATAAACAAGATAACGTTGATTTGCAGCTGAACATAGTAAGCGATTATGTCTAGCTTCCTCCTGTCCAGTATAAGTATTTTTGTAATGAATTTTTCGTCCGCCCAAACTGTTACCAATGTCGCCTAATTTTTGATGAGGCTGTAAAAATGTTAGACTGGGAAGGTGCAAAAACTACTCGACACAGTTCCACAATGTAAATTAAGATTTCATGGGTCAATTTTGTGAAAAAAGGTTTTATGGTGGATACAGAATCGTTCAACGAGGGATGCTCATTGAAGTATAGAAATGAGATTTTTCGGCTGAAAGACAGAGCCACGCAACAATTTACCGCAACCAATAACATGGAGCGCGTGCACTCCAGGTTATACTCTCGTCGATAAAGGAATGACAGGTAAGACGGGCCATTTTCTATGATTTCCCTAAATTTACTGAAATGAATGACCACCTGAAAACTTAGACCTCAATGTACGAACGACAGAGCGCAGTACTGTCTTTCGAGTCACATTGCTTTACAAACTAGCTCCTTGCACTTGAGGCTAGATAACACCAATTATTATATCTATATTTATTATTTGGTTAATATTTTAAAGATGAACGAGAGATAAACTTTCAGAGGGGGTTTTTCGTGTACAACTGCGAACAAATAACTTTCAACAATCAAATTTGTGATAATATTGCCATGGACGGTTGCATTTTAACGGGTCTATATGAAGTATCAATTGATGCATGGTTTTAATGTTAGTATTTTATAATGAAGATATAACGGGGAATGAGGACTAAAAATTAACTCGATACCTAAGCAACGATAGCATCATACCTGAAAAATAAACAAATTATCATGTCGGAAATGTCACACGGGGTGTGCCTGATGAGCTTCATCAGATCCGATAGCGCGGAATACTCGTAATCAAGTCCGTTAGAGCGACCAGAAGTGGACGATAAAAATCACATACGTAATTTTAGAATTTTTCTGGGGCCGTCATTCATGGGCGAGAAATTATTCCACGAGTGAAATTTGCGTTCACTATCAGACCTTTGGTGATGAACAACTCGCTGCCTCGGGACATTGGAAATGCTGATGTCAAGTTTTGATGAATAGAGCCAATGGAGAAACTTAAATGGATTTCTATCACGCTCATAGTACGAAAACATCATCGAGCAGATTGAGTTGTTCGATTCTGATGTTGAAATTTAAAAATAGCTTCATATCCAAACAAAACTATTTGATGATAGTTTTATTGGCCAGTTATAAAATGACTTCGAGGCTTTAGCTGTTCGAATTGATATATACGCCAACGTTCGCTGAAAAGAGAAAACTACTCCATTATAAGTGAAAATTAGCTGCATTTACATGCGAATAAAAGTATTGGTCGTCAAGGTAACTTGTTACGTATACGATTGCATGAGGAAATCTTTGTCTGCTGTGATGTCACCAAAATTAATCATTGAGGGGTGTGTATTTTCTTTGAAAACGAAGGATAAAAAATATTTCCGTCTTTCTCAAAACTGGATTTCTTTTTAAGTATTGCTATAAATTCATGAGAGAATGACATAAAGAACTTATAAAAAGTATAATAATATTGCACTTGTTTTCTCGATGTGGATAATGATATGTTGAATTCATTGTGCACACATACGTAATGTAAATAAAATAATGTTTACTAATTTTTTGAGCTGGAACAAGAGCCTATTTAGCACTTGAATCGCTAAAATCTGCTTTTTCAACGAAATTTTAGTTCATGAGTTAATGAAATAATTATTGCGCCCGACCGTAGAATAATACCGCAGTGTCCCTTCTAGTTACATACCGCAGTATCCCTTCTAGTTACATACCGCAGTATCCCTTCTACATAGTTACAGTACACTGACGAAGATTGCCTTTGAGTTCACGGAAAATGTATTTTAGAAACTTCTTCGCATACCCAGGAAATTTGTAGAATTCTTGAGCTCCTTTCAATAGGGGATGCAGATGTTGTCCGTCGTCGTCTGTTCAGGTCGGGAGCTCATGGTGCCCCCCTCAGGCATCGTAAAATATTTACACAATTAAGGAATCAATTTGAGATGAAGATCGATGAATTTCTGGGGCAATTTTCTCGGTTTCTTCTTCTTGTTCTCTATCTTCCAGTGAATGTAGACTCACACTGCAGTCAGTTCCTTCTTTCATTCTGCTTTTGTTTTATCCTCGCTACATCTTCAAAACGAAATCTCGATTTGACTTTCCTGTGCTTGCAAAGAAATACAACTTTATCATAGCGACAGCTGCGGTTATAACACAGCAATTCAGAAGTATAGCACTAGCAGAACAGCCCGCAGGATGTATCGGCAGCGACACATTTTGAGAGAGATAGAGGCCGACGATCTACGTACAGAATCTGACCAATATATAAGCTCCCTTGGAGGGAAACCCTGCCTTCCATTCAGGTGTAAATAAATATTCCAATTATAATAGCAGTCCCATAGGGAAGCATAGAATGCACCCACAACAGACTCTTGTAGTGGGCACTGATGATAAACTTCAACTAATTTACGCCATTCTCAACAGACGCTGCCACGTAGATCGCAGTCGAGAGGAGCTCGGGAATCCTATTTTCACCCGAGGAGAAGTCTGGCCTCAGAGCACGGTGCTCGACAAGTTAGTACGTCTTAACTGAATTTTATATTATGAAATAAGAAACTTATGCATCATTAAAAAATGCGATGAATATGAGTGGAACGTGAGGTTTGGTTAACCCGTACAGAAGGAAAATACAACTTATGTAACTTGATGGGCGCATTTTCCTGATAACGTAAGACAGCTTACCGTTGAAACACGCAGACATATCGAACGAGAGTGCATCATTAGTGACATGAAGATATGTTTGTATATTTCTACACTACACGTTCTGGCGATATGTAGTACTGATGCCAATGAACGCACATGTAATGGAAGAACACATGTTAAAACTTAACTTACATTGTGAGTTCTACATATATATGTATATATACACGAGTAGACGCTCTCCTCTATCAAAAGGAGCAGGTCTACTGATATGCTTCAGAGTATTGATTGTCAGGCAATCTTCGGAATAATCCTCATCATAGCTATGAGCTCTCTGATCTAATAGAAGATAATACATTTTTTTCTCAAGTAGGAGCTCAAAGATATGTCACAGTGCATTGGATTTAACTGTTCTACGAACGTCGTATCTAGGCCTTAATTTAGGGGGTACGTAACATATATCAACAATCATCGATATGAGCAACAGTTTCTGTCGAGTGTAGACAGGTATTTGAAAGTGAAATATTTTTTCCTTGTTTAGAAAATTCTAACATATTAAATTTTCAATTCCAAAGTTCGGAGTTGCCTAAAATACTTCAATTGAAGCAGTAGATTCTATACAAAGTTATTATACTCATCTGGTCGATTATCAACCGAGCATTTGCTCGATTAAAAATAAATCTTTGCTCTCACAAGATTTCATGTCAAACAAGACACACCGATTCATTATGAAATAAACATAAATTGTGATGCATTATATAATTAAGTATTTAAATTATTCCAAAAATATATGACTTTATAAGCCAGGGACATTCAAATACTTCGAGTAAATAAAAGCTTAGGATAGACATAACAAGTGATTATGAAAGCTGACGTAGAATCTCAATTTGTAAGAAAATTATGAATTTTATATTTTCTAAGTTTATTTTGCCATTCGTTATCAACATTGATGCTTCGAGTTTTCATTCTTCAAAAAAAAGCGAACATCCTTCTCATGACCCATATTTATCCCCGTGGTACAACAACCATCATGTGTCCCCCATTTTAAAAATTCATAACGCGTGTATTGAGTATCTTAGAACGTTTTCAACATTTACAAAACGTCACCTCGACGTGATTGTTTCTTAATATTCATCGTAAAATCAGTGACCATTTCATAAAACGTGTGGATTGTGAAAATGGGTATCATTTTTGTCGTGGGTTGAAAATCCACAAAGTTTAATTGTCTGGTGCGTTTCGAGACGATGGGAATGACGCTGTCATCGACGCGTAGATCAAAACGGTTTACAGTTTCACAATACGAACCAATGAATAACACATCCGTTGGTTCGTTCTATTTAAACACTAAAGCAAAATTGTACGATATTTAATTCATACTTTGACCAAATAATAATGCTAAAACGTTTTTTGCGTTACCCTGTATTACTTTTTCTGTGATGAAGTGGCGTTATTGAAATACTAATACAAATCCATTGAACAGAGAGCTATTGAAAAGAACGAAGTGATCGTTTCATAAAATGTACAGTTAGAAACTTATAATTATGAGACACGTATCCCAAACACTACATGAGTTATCGCACCGCTACGTAAATTGTATTTACATTCAGAAAATTTCAGTAACTCACCGCGCCAGACATCGACGCTAGGGCACAACAGCCACAACTTTTGACAGATATTTATTTTCAATGCAAGTTCCACCGCTTTTAGAGCAAAGTTGCGTAGCAAGATAGAACAGTTTAACGAGCGCTGGCAATTTGATACTGTTCCAGTATGCTGCCATGGAGTACAGGTGCCCTGACCGCATAGTTGACTACGTATCGTACATGATTTAAAAACATGACTACTTCAGGAGTAAACGTGAATACACTAGATAGTAAAACGTTATTATGATCATTTCACCAAGTCAATCTGTTCATTTCACGAAGTAATCTCAACGTTAATATGATAGTTGTAGTCAGTGGTAAAAGATGGCCCATGAGGAGACACAAAAAATTCTTAAATTTACAATTACACTGTACAACATATAAATTTTCTAGCCCTTCTCCAGTTGTGTTATTTACACTAAAACCTTATCATCCATTAAAAACTCTTCATTAATCGTACGAATGGCTTAGGATCAACTTAAAACAGTCGATTTTTTTCGACATGGCCAGACGTTGGGAGGCGCAAAAACCAGGAGCGTGTGGCCCCACCTACGCAAGTTACCAAGTTAACCAAAACTTTATACATGATACTGATATCGGAAAGCTTATAACATCGCGAGACTCCTCCGATTGAGTGGAGTGTAAGGGGAGGACCGAGCCCCAGGAGGATCACAAGGGGGACCCGAAGGTGCAGGTGGGGGCGGGGAGTGATTACGGTCGTCACAAAGTAGATTTTCGTTGAAACTGTCCCCTCCTATGGAGCCATCTCTGCAGAGGCTCCCTGCGTCGCTGTCGTCGTGGCTGCCGCGGTAAAATCCTCCTGTTGTGGGAAATGGATTATTGCCTCCGCTGTTCCGTCGAGGGTCATTATAGGACTGCATTGCTTGGGACTTACGGTAGTTCTGTTGGTCGTGAGGTTGGTTCTGGACTTGCTGAAAATGGTTCTGAGCTGCCGTGTTGAAGCGAGCAGGTCCACCACTCGTCCGGTGCTGCAGCTCCTGGAGGTCGTGTTGCGGTGTCCCTCCGCTGGAAACCGATCGATCGTGAAAAGAATGCCGGGAACTCGTCGAAGAAGAGTTGCTGTGATTGCGAGCGGCATTTCGGCCCAGTGTGAAAAATTGAGGCTGTGAAGTTTCGGGCGCAATAGCAGTGTTCACTTGTGGCTCAACTCGAGTCACGTCCGGAATGGACATTGAAAGCGCACGCTGGGCGTCAGATTCTTCAGCGTTGGCATTACGTAACTGCGGCTCAAGGGCCCTTGGAAACTCTTCATTTCGTTCTGGAGAGGCCGCTTCGTCTGGAAGAGCGTTGCCTCTGTTACGACTCGAATTTGCAGCTCTCCGAAGCGATGGAGATGCCTCATTGTTCGGACTATTGCTACCTTCTTCGCCCATGTTGAGCAAAACAGAACCTCTCGAGGCGGAGGTTACTAGGAGAGATCCTCCGTTAACGAGCGGCATTTGACCGTTGCCGCCGTTTTTGTGGTGTTCTTCCGGTTGGTTGGGTCCATTCTGTCTTGGTGGTCTGTTTCTTTTGGCAAAACCTCCTGGGAAACAATAACAATAACCAACCAAGAGCAGCAGAACAAGCAAAACACCTCCCACGCTTCCGGCAATGACGGCCACCCTCTCACCGCGGCCCTGACCTTCTGTACCGAGTCCGCTTGAAAATCCGGACCCTGAAAAGAGATAAATTTTCCTTGTAAAAAATTGGATTTCCTGAAAAATGAATTTCCTTAAAAGACGTGGATTTCATGACAATAAGGTTAATTTTCTACAAAAACGGGTTATGAAAGTGAATTGCTTCGATGTGAAAGAAACTTCTGAAAAGAGAAAATCTATGAAAACTTGAAATTGGAATGAATGCCAAGCTAAAATATTCAAAGGCAGAGAAGGAGCGAAATCATAAGCTCCCGAGTAAGACGTGATATCGCTTCCTCTGTATCTTTGAATATTTTAGCTTTAAATTTATTTCAATTTCAACCTATCATAACATTTCAATTTGTTAAACTTGTTCTCAATCGTCTTTTCAGATACTGATGATGTGTATTACTCGAAAGCTCATGATACCGCTCCTTCTGTACCTTTGACAGGCAAATTTATTACGTACAGTGCAACAAAACCATTGATCAACCGTGAAGTATAACGATGTATCCATAAGCTGCAAGTCAATAAACCTCAACGAAAGGAACAAAAAATGGAGTAAAAATTACGGGTCATACTGGACATTGGAGGAATGTAAATGCATTAAGGGTCAAGGCCGAAAAATTCTTTTGCTCTAGATGTCAATTAAAATTAGTTTTTAACAGCCGTGACAAAAATTTTCCTTAACTAATGTTATTATTCAGCCACCCAAACCCCTCATCACATCGCTAATTGCTCCGATACGAGTCTTACATTGAACAAATGAGACTATAACGACATGACCGTTGATATTGATCGACATCTAATACTTCTACAAATATTCATAGCTGAGAAGTGCATACGATATGGGATAAAACTTGTTTAGTTGGTACAACTCTTCAACATTTATGTACGTAGCATGACTGATCATGACGAAATTTTTGCTAATAATTATTCAGATGTAAATCATTTTGACTCACTATTTTTAAGCCTTAACGGTACTGCAAATTGTGTCTATATTGACGAAGAAAAGTTCAATGAATTAATGAAAACAATTTCCAACGACTTCTTTCTCTCGTGCTGAAACTGCAGATCTCTTTATCAGAAAATAGTTGAACTAGGTTGTACTATCTCAAAGCTTATTTGTAAATTTGAAATAATTTTAACTGAGAGCTGGCTGGATGATATATCGAAGAATATGATTCATATGTATAAGTCTTTCGGCTATCATTCACTGTGTAACAACGGCCGGCGTGGGGAAGATACAAGTACGTACTTATCTGAACGTATGAAATCTAAAGTCAATTAAAATGCAACTGTAAGCCTTGACCACATTGAAACTTCATTTTCGAACAATTGAAAAGTGGAAAGCCCGTTATTGTCGGAATCAGCTTGTCAGTTATTTTTCTTGAATGAATTCAACCGTATTCCATCACTGTTTAAAAAATCACTTCGTAGCGAAATTATAGTTTGCGCTGCCTTAACTACGATTTGCTCAATTATGAAAACTGTGCTCAAACCTCCAATATGCTTAATGACGTGCACTCGGAATCGGTAAATAAAGAAATAATCGATCTCACAAACATTGACAATGCATCGTTAAATCTAACCGATATGATCAACTCTGCGTAATCATTCCTATCTTCTTGTCACACGTACAATGAGACCAAAAAATAGGCAAAAGCCTTGGATTACTACAGATGTCAATGTAAAAAACGTGATGCGTACCTTGTATTACTTGAGAAAAGGAAAAATAACCTTAGATGCATGCAAAAGAATCAGAAACTACGTGCAAAATCAAATTAAAATTCCAAAGAAAAATGATTTACCCTTAAATTTCGCTCAATTCAAAAATGACCTTAAGAAAATTTGGGACCCAACTAAATTTAATCTACCGACTAAAGAACATACGGTGAGTAAAAGTGAATTTAATACTCAGGATAGTACAACATATCGGACAAGCAGAAGTAGCAAACCTCTTCAACGAATTTTTCGTCAACATAGGTAAAAACGTTGCTGATCATACTATGTTGCTGACCTGTGGTCATACTGACCACAGATTACATCCAGCACTTGAAATACATGGACCATATCCATGAAATTAACTAATTTTTCTTCGCAACTACTAATGTTTTCGATGTGCTCAACATCACAAATACCTTAAAAAATAATTAAACTGAATTGAAATCGTTCCCTGCTACAATATTGAAATACATAGCCTATTTAATATTTCCAGCCCTTGCAGAGATAATCAATTCTTTTCTTGCCTTAGGCATTTTTCTAGACTCTAAAAATAGCCCGTGTGACTCCCATCTTCAAGAATGGTGAGAAAACCTGTGTCAACAATTATAGACCTATCTCTGTCCTTCCAATCGTCTGTAAAATATTTGAGAAAATTGTCTACAACAAGCTGTACTCTTATTTTGACCGGAAAGTATTTTTTTATGTCAAACGGTAATGTTCTCAATCTTCTACAATATCTTCATTCAAATGTAGACGAAGGAAACCTTGTAGTTTCCATATTTCTCGATTTTTCGCAAATCTTTTGATTGTGTAGATCACAAAATATTACTCTCGGAGCTCAACTGCTATGACATCAGAGGGCTTGCTCATAACTTTTTTAAATCGTACCATACTAATCGTAAAAAATATGTTACAATCGGTGAAACTTTTAAGAACTCACGAATACAAGTCATGAAGTTCCCCAAGGATTTGTTTTGGGACCTTTCTAGTTCCTAGTATTCATCAATGATATTGTTATATCTAACTCATTTTTCAAGTATATATTTTTCGCTGATGATAGCACTCTCTCTACAGCCTTCCTAATGAAAACCATACTGAAAATATTACAATAGCAAATAGAATAAATGAAGAGTCAAATGTTTTATGGAGGCCTAATTTCTATAAAACCTACATTGATGTCGATAAAATTAAGTGCTAGGTATTTTCCTATAAACGGAGTGCAAGTCTCCCGTGCATCAAAATCGGTGATTGCCAGATTGAAAATACTAATTCATCAAATTCTTGGGAATTATCGATAAAAACTTGACTTTTAAAAAGCATATATCACATATCTGCGCTAAGGTATCGAAATCTATTGGGATTTTCAACAAAGTCAAAAATATATTACCTGTAAAAACGCTAAAAATAATGCGCTTATTATTAATTCAGCCGTATCTGTAATGCGGCATCCAAGCTGGACGTGGAACTGACAAAATCAAAACGAACATACTTTTTACAATGCAAAAAACAGCCATTAGGGCGATGAATAATTTCGAATATAACGCATTTACAAATGACTTGTATAAATGCTTGAAAATTCTCAAGCTTCCTGATCTCTACCAATATTATACATTCTTGGATAAAACTTTAAGTGATGAAGGCAATAAAGACCTGAAGCTATTCGTTTCTGCTCAAACTGGCCATCATGAATATTTGACTAGGAACCGAATTAAATTTATACCTCTCTACTATTCCAAAATCAGCTAGCAATTTAGTTCTCACAACAACGGTATTGAAACTTGAAACTCGTTGCCTTCTGTTATTCGTGACATAAGTACACGACAAGCGTTCAAAACACACCTTGAATCTCATTTCTTATCAAGATACTGAAGACGTTACTATTCAATTATAATCTCTTATTCTAAAGGACTGTTGAAAAACTCCATTGTAAGTCAGTAAATTAATTCAGTGTATATTATAGAATGCATTATCTCCATAGACTAGACATTGTTGAATTCCTAATTTAAAATCATATTTTCTCTTTTCAATAAATTCTGTACTCTATCAGTTTTCTGAAAGCTATGAATAAATGCATTAGGATATTTATATGTATGTTTACGTTTAGCATGCGGTCCTGTAAAATGCCCTAGAAGTCAAAGACCTCATTCGGGCCCACAAGTAGCTATGTATAAAACTGTCTATTGTAATAGTATACGTAATCCATGTCTGTAATATGTTTACATACGTGTGGTAATAAATCAATACGTGTGGTAATAAATTGTTTGAATAATTTCAACAAGGTATCCAATGATCAAAGTTTTAAATCATAGTTAATAAAGTTGATAATTTCTTTATGTTCACAACATGAAATTCTAACTTTTTTACCACCCCATCGATGAACTTGTGAAATAATTTATAAAAATAAGTGGGCGGACGAAACAGTAGATAATTATAGTTTCAGTTACAAATTTTGACAGAGATGTAGTACATTTAAATGAGTAGATAATGAATGCATCATCAGGTGATTTTCCTGGACTATTTACTATCATTTGAATAGTAAAAGTCATTATTTTAGCCACATAACAGGTTACTTATTGGAAAAGTACTTCCCGTTGAGGGCGCCGATCGCAAAGAATATACTCAACGCTGTGACAAAATTCCTACTGATGATACCAATCCATCATTGTAAATAGGCTACCCTTTAATTGTCTCGGAAAACTGCAATCAATCAGTACTTGGTGATGATCCTGGCGGTCGCTCAGAGGCATATTTTTGATCACCCCTAAGGCCTTACGAGGCTCTTTCACCTCGAGCAAGTCATAGCGGGAGTGGCGCGGCTGCCATCATTTGGATGAGCCGGGACTTTCAAGTGGCGCCCTTTCGACATCATTAGACTGTGAATGGCTTGACAAAACCGTACGATGCCCTCCATCTTCCAGTGGACCTCCTCTTTGCCGACCACTTACCCAAATTAGATCGGCCGTCTTGAAACACGGCGCAGGCACAGCGTTTAGCGAGAGAAGGTAAACGAGATCAAGATCTTTGGGGTAACTGCGTCTTTGACTTCAGGTAAACAAACCTGAAGGAATTTTTAAACGACGGATTTTTCGCTAAACGGGCCTTTGAATTCAGGGCCCGGAGCCGAAAGGACCAATTGGAGGAAATTGCAGGTAAATTGAAGCTTTTTTGAACTGGGAACAAAGATAAGTGGAGAACAAAGTTCCTCCTGGTGTAAGATAGCAACAAAGAAGAACATATTGGTGGGTTTGGCTTATGCAGAAACTTAGTGGAAATATTTACTCAATACCCGAAAATTATTTTAAGAGCATAGTTTTATATTACCGCTATGTGTTTCGGGCTTCAACGTTAGTTTCAGTGCACATATGCATTTTTCAGCTTTTAATAATATAAGAAATCCACACCCGGCACCTTCCGGTCAATAAATCAGATTGAAATGCCGCTCGAGAAATAAAAGCCAATGTACACTAAATCCTCGTTCTGCAACAGCTCAAAATGAATCTTAATTTTTTTAAATAATCCGAAATAAATCTCAAATTTTACCATAAATGAAATAAATTGAAGCCCACGTTCTCGACATGAGAAAACCATGACTACTTCTCACACAGACGTTTGAAGTCAACCTCTCTTTCATTAAACAAAACCAAGGTATTCTAGCACAGTATTTTCCGACGCGTTAGACGCGCCTCTTTTTCTTTGCGAAATGAATTGTACACTTCCCAGAAGATGTCAGATATTTACAATCGAGTATATACATGCACTGAAAAAATAAATAAAAATTTAAGTCAGTGCTAACAGCTGCAGGTTCTAACAGCTGCAGGTTCTGTCAGCACTAGTCTAGTAAATACGGTATTTCAACAGTTATATTTCGAGTACAAATCTCCTGTCGTTCTATTATATATTCATCAAATTGCTACTGCTCATAAGAGATGAAGATCGAGTGAGCCATCTCTTCAAAATAAATGCCGGTTAAGGAATGCTTTGTATATTATACATCAATCGACACTCAAGTGCGGTACTGCATTTGGAGTACGATTTCAGGCTTTAGTTCAACCGTATTGTTATACACTGAAGCTAATTTCCCCAAAAATACCTTCATCATATACGGGTTGGGCCATTCTCTGAATTCTTGGAATTGCATAAGTCATGCATAGAAAGGCGGAGAAATGACACCAGATTGACTTCACGAGTGACGTAAAAGAACGCTAATTGCATCACTGCTCCATCCGATTGCTGCGTAACGCGTTGACGAAATGTCATTTGCAGCTTCCGACACTTCAAAAAAACGTGATTGTGTGGCTTGCTGTAATGATTTCTTTTCGTAAGTTTATTTCAGGGTCGAAAAATATGGGTGAGAGCAATGTTTCAGTGGGATTTGCTGCATCTTTGCGGAGGGAAAGTCAACTGAGCTTGGCTAAAAACCGTTAATTCACACAAGTAATTCATCCTCAAGCGTGCAGCCAACCAGACAGCGCCGTGGCCAGTGGTTGTCGCAGATCATCAGTGTTCCGCTGTGACGACTCGCGAGTTAAATGCCTAGTTGGGTCATCGGTTTACGCAATACCCGCTTCAGTCCATTAATTATGAACGTTCTAGTCCGTCTCCACTGACCACGCAGCCTCTCACACACGCCCTGTGACCTGAAGCATCATACACTGAAGTATATACATTTTCCGTATATACTCGTATACACCCTGTGTATATATATATATATATATTCCGTATCTACACCCTGAGGGTTTTTTTCCGTATATGCATGTATATACTCGATTGTGAATTGTCACCAAGAATGTTGCTCCACAAAGTGGCCCAAAGAAATCGAGCTTGAAAATGTATGGGGCTGAACTGGATGAATTTTGGATATTACGTCTCTCCAAAAAATGAAGTCGATGACGCGTAGAAAATTTATCATGTGAATGAGTGAATAAGCTTTCAAATTCTTACTTGGTTACTTCGTACCGTATCTCTAGGTTTGCGAACAGTTTTATCGACGTGATTTTTGCGTATGAAATGCCGTGAAGAAATTACCTATCAACGCGACGTTATAACTAAAGTTACCCGTATAAATTACCTATCTCAGATTACATGGGCTTTACGCATGAGATATTGTAACAAAATTCAGCGACGGTATTTCGACGTATGTATGAGGCAACTCACCTAAATTCGCTGCTTGCACCGAACTCATTACAGTGAAAGTGATGAATATGTAATTGCTGTAAGAGTGATTCCATAGAACAGCTCATCGTTCCTAAAGAATGCCCGCTCAAAGTTTCATCTTGGCAGTTATCATCAAGAATCTGAAGGGATCAACATTGCTTATCAGTATTGTTGCTGATTTAAATCCTGCGATATGAATAGTCTTCCCGCACTCCTTGTATCCAAGATACGAGCAGTAACTTTCTCTGCATTGTTTCTCAGAATTAATGTTGATTAAAATCCTTCGATCCTGTGAATATTCTTCTACTTTCTTTGTATCCAAGATACATCGGTAACTTCCCCTGCGTTATAATTGTAAACAGTTTATGGCATCTATGTTGAATTGAACCTCGCTAGTTTTCAGCCACGATATACATGTTTTATAGGATGCCTTGTATTGGATATCAGAAATATCGCTGGCTAAACCAATGCGCGGCTCCAACAGTTATATTACCGCACATTCTACACGAGCCAAAAATTCGTGTGTATTCATTCGGCCCAATGAATTGTAATCATTCACTCGGTCGTATGAATGACTTATATGGCCACTGGAACTATAGGCCATTTATACGTTGATCGTTAGTCGAAGCCATACAACGAGCCCGAGCCTCCAAGGATAATTGTAATCATAAATCAGTGATTTTCGTGCGATTTAGAGCCCTAATTGAGACGATCTAAGCTGATAGCCTGTGCAATCAACTAACTACGAAAACGATCTTAAGGTAAAACCAGTACTTTCCCAGTCTGTCGTGAATCCAAACGATGCATGCTTGCGTACGATTGTGGGTTCCATCTATTGCAGAACTCGGCAGATCGTTGACTTGAACTATCTCCTCAATTTTCAAGAGATCATAGATGCAAACCCACACCAGCTCAACAGATCGTAAATACTCACCATCAACTCAACAGCTTCTAGATTCACACCACAAAATCAACAGATCTTAGGTGCATGCCCTAAAATCAACAGATTGTAGATCCAAACCATCATCAACTTAACAGATCGCTGATGCATGCCATGATGAGCTCAACAGATCGTAGATTTAAACTATGGCTACTCAACAAGATCGTAGATCCGAACTACGATTCCTAAATTACCTGTCCTAGACATAACCGGTCGAGGTAATCACTAGCGCCAAACATAACCTACCCACACAATGACCTCACTATAACCACATGGTAGAGAATCTTCCCACTGTGGCCTAGACGGACTATGACCCCACTACGGCCTTCCTGTATAATCACCCTTCATGACCCACCGAGAAGCCACCCCCATGACCTACCCAGCCTCTGGTCCCTGAGGGTGACCCTGTCGATGGCGGGGGGGCGGGGCAGCCAGACGGGGGCTGCGTTGCTGGGGGCGCCGCTGTTGCCAGAGGCGTCCACGGCGCGCAGGCAAACGTAGAGCGTCTGGGTCCAGGAGATATGTCAACACTTCAGGGATTTACAATAAAGACTTCAGGGAGTAATTTTATATTTATTAACGTTTATATATATGCAATTTGTGTTTTCATTAATTGTGTTTTCACTGTTATTATTGTTATGCTGATTATTATAATCACTAGTAGACGTGCCCCGCCAAAATGGCGGGACAAATTATATTTAATTCTTAAAATGCCCTCTTATTCACAGTAACTAACTTGAAATGTTATTTCCAGTATCACTGATACGGACTGCCTTAGCTGACAGTCTCGCTGTTAGTTTAGGAATATGGACCCGGGAATTTTCTCCTATCCAAATCCTTAAGAGCGTGACAGAAAGACGGACCAAGTAAGCAACAACTGTGTACAAGTGTATAGTGAAACCAGTGATCAGCAGAAGCGATAGTAACTATTTCCTTGTTCATTTCTGCTGCCCTTTGATACATGATGAGCGCCAATGACATGGGCTAGTGTCTTTTTAAATAAATCTCTGAACGACTTAGAGTGATAATTCAATGGGTTTTCTCATCGAATGTGTAAAAATGAAGATTCATATTAAAGTAGAAATTTATTGCTAGAAAGATACATCAAAAAAAATTAATGCATTCGTGAATTGTTTCAGTACTTTTTATTAGGTTTCAAGAATTGATATCACTTACGAAAAGGAATTTCCATTAAGTTTATTAACATATTCAAAATAAAATTTCATTCCAAATTATGAATCGGGTTATCCCTCATGAAGGTTATCATAACAAATCAAATCATAACCCATGTTAACTTGCATATAACAGATGACAAAAATTTTGCTATTAATTTATAAAAGAAAGTCATAATTAGTGAGCAGATGTAAATGCATTTATGAGACGATCTTTCACTTGAAATAACTTGTTATATAACTTAAAAATGCAAAGTTTTCTTTCATTCAAGAGAACCGTAATTATAGCACTTAAAGAAATAAAAATTAAGAATTTTAATTCAATATCTTTTAGGGAAATATCTGCTTTGAGTAAAAACGAATGAGAGAGCCAGTACAAATTCACCGTAACAGACGTCCAAAAAATTCATGGAACTATACAAGCAGGAATTAAATTCGATTGCTTTCCTTGCGATAAATGATTATTAGTTAGTTTAGAGCTCCCCACCCACGTGAAATGAGATCCAAAGAGAACGAAAAGAAGGGACCATTTAGAAAGGACGCATAGAAAAAGCAAGTTAAGAAGGCAGAGAAAGAAAAGATGAAGAATAATTATATAAATAATCAACGAGGAAAGCATGAAAATCAAAAGAAGCAAAGTGGGCATGAAAGATAGGAGTCCCGAAGGTCTATCTATAGCTGAGGAGTTGTCTTAAAGAAATCCAATTACCTTGTCCATCTTGAAGGGGTTCTATGTCTTTATCATTCATAGAATATTAATAAAATACGACAACTTTTCGAATCCTTAGCCCATGACTGCATTAATTGACATAGTAAACCCCCAATACTGCCCATGACTGCATTAATTGGCATTGTAAATTCACAACACTGAACCCATGACTGCCTTAATTAACAAGTAAACCCACAACACTGAACCTATGCCTGCATTAATTGACATATTAAACCCATTCGAAATTCGCACCCACAGCGTTCTCATAAGTTCATTTTTTACAAAATGTTGAACACGATCGGGGGGCAGCGATACTGCCACGAAAAATGTACGACTGTATTGGAATAAATAACAAGCCGAGTTTATGCAGCGATATAACCTAGTTCTTTTCTTCTCTAGCAATCGAGACTCAAAGTTCTACACCTGCACATTCAAAAAATTTGACTTGGCATGAAGGCTTCTCACCCCGAATGAATCACTCCGTCCATCATGGTCTATGGTGACGTCACATCTGCCCCTAACTGCAGGAGGCAGGCATGACTGATAGTGACTCTAATGCAGCGCTCATTTGCGGCTTTCTTCCCTTGCGTTTATTAAAAAGTGTGAAATATTACGTCGTTTCTCCGGCACTCGCTTTATGCTAGCCGTAGCTGCAGTTTTTTGTCCGTGATTCCAGTGTGTTCCAACCGAACGATAAAAAAAGAGGTTCCTTTCAAATGTTCATTGAAAACTTCGATACAACGATGGCTGTGAATTCTGAAAATGGGATACGGCGAGTGACAAAATATCCCTCTTGTACAAAAATCATGAATGATATTAAAGCAATTTTTTCTCTCAAAAATGATATGTGAAAAAAATATTTTAAGTGGCTCAGAATTTGTTACGCTTAGCAGTTGCAGGAGAAACCTTGATTGCCTTTAGTATGATCCTCTCCCAATGCTCAGGGAGCATCGACAAAATCACCGCTTCGTTCTACCGCCCCTTATTTGCTGTTTTTTCCCGTTAAAGTTTCAATTTTCATCAGAACGTATTCAATAGTCGAGCATGAGAGCGCCTTCGACCCCTGATTTACCCGACATTTCATCTCGTTTATCATAGGAATCCACGTCGGCGTTCGGTCAATCTGGAGGAAAATTAGACATGCCAACTTTTTAATTCGAGACAAAGTTTGGAGGCGGCATCAGCAGGTAATTAGCAAGCTTAATGACGTCAGACCCTGCTTAAATTGTCCTAACTTCTTTCCCGGGCCTGCCTGCCTACGGCTCTGAGAAAAGAGAATCAAAAGCCAGCTGGAATCAAGCTTCCATGGGAATATCTGTTCTCCGTCCGGGATAGGTAAAATCGTTCAAAATGGGAAGTGCTGGAAACTTTGGCCATCACGGTAACCTGGTACATGCGTTCCGCGTCTTATAAGAAAACCAGGAAAATTCGCTATTTAGTATATGAACTTCAGGTCGTCGGCTTCGGTACTGATGATGGGAGGTGCTTTTTACATGTATGCCGGAATTTTTGAATCTTGCGTAAACAAGATACAATATGCAGGATGATATAAGTCAAGGAATTTGTTCCTCCTTTTCGTTGTTTCAAGTTGAATAAACTCCCTTCAAAATTAACGGTAGAGTTTGATATCATCGCAATCGATATTTCTCATATGTGTAGAGATGGCGGGAGTGACACCTGAGGCAAGTTGACAAGCGTTCATTCTGTGACTGCGTTTCGTATCGAAATGACATATAACGTAAGTGAAATTCAAATAAATTTATAATATCCCCACGCAGACCTGACCTCGATCAAAAAGCGAAACATTGCAGGTTTTTGTATCGACGTTTCTCTGAACGTCCTCAAAATTTCTAATCAAAATTTCGCAAGTTTCAAGCACAGTTTTTCTTGCAATACTGCCGCACTGAACTGGCACACAATAACCAATGTGGTCTTTCATTCAATCTAACCTTACTATATCTCCCTGGCCAACACCAATACCAAAGTCTCCACTGTTGCGCCTGTTTTCTGTTTTTGTTTTGCAGAAATTGATTCATTACCGAATTATTTCTTTTCTACGCAATTAGTGATATTATCGAGACTTACTTTTCACTTTCAAAACATAAAAAACAATTAACTGCATGGTTGATCTGCTATATAAAAATTTTCCCGGCGAAGCGCTAATAGTACATTTGGTTTATGAAACTCAATAAAAGATGCATCTCAAAAAGCTCATGTGTATTTTATTTTTTAATTCCATTTTCCAGCAAAAATTGAATTTCAACCCCTTCCCGCTAAGTACCGTTTTTGAATTCTCAAGTCATAATCTTCTATTAGAACTGAAATTCATGTCGCGGCTTTTACGACCATTTTACAGCTGTTTTTATAGCTCGTACTTGACGTAGAGTTGAAAGCAACGCCTCTGGCTCATTCTCAGAAATATTCAAGCTTTCCATCCAGGTCATTCGTCATTTGAATTACACATTAATTCTGACTGCTTATATTCGAATAATGCTGAAGAAACGTCCCAAACCTAAAAACTATTTTTGTATAGAGTTATACCACCAGGCGAATATTTCAATTCTTCCTTTTTCTGTCAAAAAATTACATAAAACAGTTGAATTTGATGCTGAACTCTGGATCGTTACGAGGTATGGTATAAGGAACATTCTGGCTCTAAGTGTTTGCTGATGGCTCAAGTTACTTTTTTTCTTGGACAGAAAGGCTTAAAATAACCTTTTTTTCATTACCCCTCAGACTAAAACTCGCTCTTCCAGTGACCGATAAAGTTGAAGCTTTCACTTTTATTGGGAGCAGCTATTGACCTGTAAGGCTAAAATACTCGCCTATTTTATAATCCAAACGCCGAAGCTCCTCCTAATCTTACGAGACTGAAGCTCACACTTTATGGAACCACAAAACTGAAGCGCACACTTTTAATTCGCTAAGCTGAAACTCGCGCTTCTTATAAACTCCTTCAAGGCTGAAGGTCCCACCATCAACAGCTGAAACGCACATTATAACTGAAGCTCTCCCCTCATTAACAGCTGAAGCCCCTCCCAATAACAGCTGAAGCTCCCCCATTAACACCTGAAACGCACATCATCAACATCTAAAAGCTCACCCGCTCGTTGACCCTGAGATCCACGGTGGCCTCCTCCCTCTCGCCAGCAGGAGCGGGATGGGGAAGGCCCTTGAGCTGCTTGCCGCTGCAGGCGTTGGCAGCCTGGGCCTTGGAGGAGGTGACGGCGGCCAGGTAATGGTGTGCCCGGCCCCAGTCTCTGTCACTGCCCACAGCAGTCCACTCCAGCACCACGTTGCCCGTTGAGGAGTTTACCCACGCCGTTAGGTCCGCAATCCTGCAAAAAGCGGTGATTTGTTCACGTTCTGTTCGCGCAATGCGAAACCGCGAAGTCCGGTCTGGAGTTCCCCACACCAGTCGCGCTTGGTTTTAAAACCAGGTGCTTTTTTGTTTATGTTCTAGGAAATTTAGGAAGTTTAAGTGGCTTTGTGCGTTGTTCATTTCTCGCGTGTGGTGAAACCTGGGATTTCTCAATATTCTTGCGTATTTATGCGCATTTCGTTCGAACGATTTGGGATACTGCCTGGTGCGCACGAATTTTCTGCATCTCGTTGAAAAATGACTTTGTGCAATGAGATAAACCTTTCCTTACAGCGCAGAGAGATTAGTCCATCAATGCATAAAGTTTATCTCTGGACAAAATTTGCCAAGTTTTTAGAAATTAGTGCTCAGTAGGTCACTTATTTCAGAAATAATTTTTGAACTAAAATTATGTCCAGTTACTGAAATAAAGGCTTTTCCGTAAAGGGTATGGCCATAAGTCATGAGAAACCAAAAACAAATTAATAAAATAAAATAGTTTTATACCATTTATACATTTCATGTGAGTTATTTCATTAAAAAATGTACAGGCACAGTGTAGTGAATAAAACAACTATTGCCATTACCTTTTTTTATCATCATTCATATTCGGAATTATTACCCTCAAGTACCCCAAAAAAATGGATGCTACACATTAATGGGTGAAGGAATCATTCCAAATAGTCCGACTCTCACTCGCATGTAGTGACATTAGCGTCCGACTTACCGACAAACACACGTCGCTTTTCCAGTCGAACCTTGCACGTTGCTGTTTTTACGTTGTTGTTTTTACGTTGTTTTTAGGTTGACGTACGCAGACTGCGCTCCTAACCTTGTATTCGCGTGATCCGATTACGCGATGGATCTTCTCATCCGCGGACACCGCGTTCAAAATTATTTCGGATGCAACGGACAAGATCTGCTGTTCTGAATCCATGTTCTACTGGACG
Source organism: Orchestia grillus (assembly GCA_014899125.1). NCBI lineage: Eukaryota > Metazoa > Arthropoda > Malacostraca > Amphipoda > Talitridae > Orchestia > Orchestia grillus. Next base: position 30,942 of record VOMN01092015.1, read on the forward strand.
AAACGTCCGGTGTGTAAGCGCTGAGTAGGTGCACCCTGAATATTCATTTGACAAGGGTACCCTCTCTTTCTGATTAGTCCTTCCACGAGATGAGTAAGTGTATTTTTCACGATATCACTTTAAATCGTAGAAAATGAGTTCTCTAGAAGAGTCAGATTAAAAAAGTAGTTCCAAATTATTATCATTTGGAGAGTGTATCATAGTCGTCCGGTCTGTGGAATGGAAACTGCTGTTCACATCGCTGGCAAGACGTTTTCCTCTAAGAAGGCCTACGATGATGCTTGTCATCCTGCGTGATAAATATGCGTTTCCTTATCGCGCGGCGTTTCCTGTATGATCGATGCCTGTTTGCTAATCGCTCGACATTTCCTATATGACCAACACCTGTTTGCTTATCGTTCGACATTTCCTGTATGACCAATACATGTTTGCTTATCGCTTGACATTCCCTGTATGACCAATACATGTTTGCTTATTGCTCGACATTTCCTGTATGACCAAAACATGTTTGCTTATCGGCCGACATCTCCTGCATGATCAATGCCTGTTTGCGTATCGCTCGACGTTTCCTACATGATTAATGCGCGTAATCCTGTATGATAAATACGTGTTTGCTTATCGCCCGATGTTTGTACTCTAGAAGGAAATTAGGCACAATAACGATGTGGAGCCCCCGTTACGTTTCAGCGCTGCATTGAGCTGAAACAGCTCTGCAAACCAAACACTGGAACACTCACCAAATCACGCATGGTGCTGAAACCTCTTATTTTTGTTTGCATTCTTGAAGTGCACTAGAGCTTCACCGATAACGCCTCTCCGATTAGAACTCGCATCACTAATATTGACAGCGATACGAAAAACAATTATCAAAATGAGTTTGAAATAATGACTGCTTGCGTAAAGCTAAACTCAATTTAGATATTAACGAAAAATTGTTGGGAACAAGCAGATGTGTTCCGTCAACTGGTCCAACCGCCAATCTATTACAGAAAAATCGAAAAAACTCTAAAAGACAAACAAAAGTAGTCGTTTTAGAAGCGGCTTTTGCTGAGACACATCAAAGAATAACATCACGTGTCTTTGTACGCCCAAACGGACAAAATTATTCCGAAATTAGACGACAGAGCTTTTTCCGAGGCACGAGCTCTCCTTTGTTAGAGAACTTGAGCACAGTGAACGCCTGCCAATTAGATGAGCTTGAACGGTGTTATGGTCTGCAACACAAGAGATTTATCCCGCGAATTAATTCGTTCAGTCTTGGAATACCACCACCCCTGAACCGGAGTAGTTTTCTTCACTTGAGCCCAACAAGTGAATAGATTTCGCGGTCCAATTTCATCGCAAGGATGAGCGTTGCATGGCGCCTCACTATTTCACGAAGTTAGTATTATTTAGCCGACTTACAAGATCGAGACTGGCAAGCTGGCGAGCTATTGAATTTCATGACAATATCATAAGGTTATATTAGAGACGCTCTGCAAGAGCTCTCTCATGCAGCTCCCAGGCTTAGTTAATGGTCCAATTTCGGTCAGCAAACGGCCGGCTAGCGCAGCTAAATGACTACTACTCGTTACTGGCAAGCACGGCAGCAGCGGCAAAAGTCTACGGCTAAAACCTCCCTTGACCAAGCTTAGCGATTCTCGTAGGAATTTCAGGCCTGTCTTTTGGAAAAGAAAGTGCTGCAAAAGGAGCCTTTATGGATGCAAGAGGAAGTTGGACACGGAGCGGCAGCAAGTCTGGAACTCCATGAGAGGACTGCAGACCTCTGTTAGTGTTCACCTAACGGCAAAAATCTGGCAGAAAAGAGAACGTAAAATATGAACATGGAAGCTATTTTATGCTAAAAGATTGTGCTGGCAGAACATCACTTTCCCTTGGCATAGGCACACACGTAATGGGTGACGAACTTAAATGAAAGTTTGGACGATAGTTCTTGAGCAAATCTTAGAATTCAGAAATAGAATTTGAACAAGAGGCAGAGGTAAAGCTTGTTTGGATAACCTATGACGAGATGTTACGTAAAACATGAATACATAATATTATTACTCTGTCAAATGCACAGAATAGAAAGCCTAAGCATTAGAAAAAATATTGTTCATGTTTTCATACAAATTTAGGGCTCATTCAAAAACCAGCACTTCGTTCGTTCTATCGAGGTTGGATGCATACGAAAGAAACGTATCTTACGATATGGTTCTGCGCGTCTTGAATGGCTCCAAATGTAGCTGTGTAAAATTAGAAGTAGACTCCTTTAGTTATCTGCTTTTCAAATGCTGCAAAACCTGCACCGCTGAACAGCATGGGGAAGACAACTTGGATGATCGTTCATGTTCAATAAGTTCACTTACTATTGCATTGTACGTGAGCCAGGTGGCGGGATCAACGTACCGAGAAATATTTTTGAGTAGCTGCTCAGAAATCATTTGCAGCGTGTGTTGGGAAATTGATCGAGGGTCTTCAAATAGATTATGAAGAACACGACTTCAGGAAAAAATCGTGGAAGATTTTCATAAGATCTTTGCAGCTCTTAGATCACATTGCAACTGTAAATTTCATTTCAATCTAATTAGTATTTCATTTTTCAGCAGTTTATAAATAAATATTTGGTTATCATATTTGTTTATTCATATTAGATTTGTTACATTGAATAACTAATTTTTTAAATTATGACTAATGCGATTCCATCGAGTGACAGACTCATTTCAGTTCTAGCTAATTTCAATGAACCTTGGCACTTCAATGTTGGGTCACGGTTACGGTTCATTCGGCTCTATTTTCACTTCAAGTGACAGTTCTTGTTTCTCATTCAAGAACCCAATAAACGTCATGATCTTCAATTGAAATTAATGAAATACTGCATAAACATTTTTTACTGCACACTCGAAATTCTTTAGTTGTATTGAGAAATGTAGACAAGCTCTAAGTATTTCGATTCCCGTAACTAAAGTACCTTCACTCAATCTTTACACATGTACATAAGTTAATAAATAATCGTGTTCGACAGCATTTGAGGTGTAGCGAAAAGAAAGCTTGGTACTTGAAAGGCTAAATCAAATTGAGAGCAGTAACGAATGTTCTTTAGAAATGACTTCACCATGATCAACTGGGAGCCAAAATCGGTCAATGCGTGCGCAGAATGCTACGTTTAAGTTCGTCCCAGAAGACAAAATTAGAAATCTTCAAACAGAAAAATTCATTTGGCCCTCATATAGCTTGCTATTCCCTGTCGATACATGCTTAGCTTCACGTATTTCATATGCAAGCAATATGCATAGGAAGCACTAATGCTTGTACTTAGAAAGCATACACAGCGCACATCGCAAAAATTGCTCGTCATTTCAGAGAACTCTTCATTTAAACGGCTTAAACAATATTAACAATATACGACATTTTTACCAAACGTATTGCGTCATTTGAAAACAGTACAGACATGGATTTCTCAAACTATGTATTACAAACTATTTATCGCTTTTTTCAGCGTAAAAGTATATTTCTCAAGACGGAAAAGTCGTTGGTAAAATAACGATATCACGAGTGTACAATGAGCGACGTGGTGCGGGTAGCCCAACCCACTTGGACTGCAAAGTGTAATTACTTCCTTTCCAAATTTGCTGGAGAATTTTTTCTTTATCGCGCTTCGAATTTGATGAACCGGAACTCCAATCGCTAAGTTTCTGGAAACCTGCTATTCGACCGCAAGCTACAACGCTCTACGAACTCGAATGAAATCGAGTACTGCGTAGCTCAGCTGAAGTGGAAACATAGCCATGATCACCCGTGACGAAGGCGAGAGGTCGGTGATTACCTACATTTCAACAAGCACGCTAGTCTTTTTGCCGCTTATTAGGCGTAGAATTCTGGAAGTTTACGGAACGTAGAAATGATTTTACGTCGTACAAAATTCTAGATTTCTCAAAGAACAAAATCGGAGACCGTATTAAATTAATATTTATAGAGACTGTGCCACTAACTCATGCAGAAACTGTGCCACTAACCCATGTAGAGACTGCGTTCCACTGATTCATGCAGAGACTGTGTGCCACTGACTGATGCAGAGATTGCGTGCCAATAAGACATACAGAAATTGTCTGCCACTGACACACGCAGAAATTGTCTGCTACTGACACACGCAGAGACCATCTACCAGTCATAAGAAGAAAATCGCAGCGTTGCCAGGAACAATGGGCGTCATCATATCGCGAATCAATTACAGCCGTAGTTTAAGACCCAAGAAAGAACACTGGGGACCGAGGAGGCACCGAAGTGCAGCAGGTCTAACACTCGTGATGGAGAAGGGGCAGTCACGCAAGTGCAGCAGCACGGGCCACTCCTCCTAATGATATGTCCAGGCCATTACAGCATAGCTCTGTTTTAAAGGTGCCAAGAATATTCCGCGTCCAGAAAAATGCCCGTCCACATTGAGAACCAAAGCCATGCATCATCAGCTAGTGAATAAATGGGTCCATTTGGGTGAAGACAAGCTGTACCTTAGCGGCCGCGCGTCCAAGTTATCTGAATTGCGAGTTATGTCAGGAATGGAATGTGACATGAGTTCAGGTATAGCACGGTGTACAGGTGAGGCGTGGTGTGACACGAGTTCAGCTATAGCATGGTGTACAGGTGAGGCGTGGTGTGACACGAGTTCAGCTATAGAAGTTCAGGTATAGTACGGTGTACAGGTGAGGCGTGGTGTGACATGAGTTCAGGTATAGTATGGTGTACAGGTGAGGCGTGGTGTGACATCGAGTTTAGCTATAGTATGGTATACAGGTGAGATGCGACACAGAGGTAAGATGTGGTACGACACAGAGGTCGACACATTGGCTATTGTGGTGCGTTATATTGACTATTTTAATGCATGCACGACCCGAAGTTACGATAAAGCGGATTCACGTACACAGTTGTGCGAGTGTTTGTACCATTTCGAACGAGCGAAATATGAGAGTACGCGACAATTTCACGTAGAGACAACACAATGAGCAATTGAACTCTGCATCAGAGAAGAGGAGTTCAAATGGCACGGGGAAGTTTGCGGTGAAATTACTAGACTTGTATGAGGTCGACTATAAGGTGAGTAAATGTTGATTTTCGAGGCATTTTAAGTTAAATTTTCTCGCGTTGTGGGTCAGGTAATACAACAGTTTAGCTGTCGGTTATGATCATCAGCTAGAGAACGATAATTGTAATTTTACAGGCCATGTTCTCTTCTTTATTAGCCGTTTATCGTGTGGGAGTGAACATACCTTAGGTAGTAAAACATTTTAAAATACTTTTAGAAGTCTCCACCTCATAGACGGAATTTCTTAATAATTACCCTTTTTCAACCTCAAGTCACCCTGTTCAGCAGGGGGCGCGCNACTTGCCGCAGTGTGTGGTGACCCCCTCACAGTAATGGATGGTGACATTTCAAAGAACAGCGAAGTAGCTATTAATTTCAAAGTACTGGCTCACAGAAAGCTTTCGTGATGATACCTTAACAACGTTTACCACAAATAATAATTAGAAGCGTGATTACAAGCATTTGTATATCCTTAATTCAACTCTAAGAACCTTCATTAATTCTAACACGTTTTATCGTCGGGTATTCAATGCTTTACAGCTACAAGCGCGGTGAAGGATGTGAGGAATGTATGGTTTTAGCTTCCTTTTTGAAGGGAAGTACTCCCTGGTTACGCAAAATACCTTGCCTAAGCCGGGATTCNCACGCTAACCAGTACGCCATGGAGCCCACACTTAAAATCACGGCGGTTGAGAATTGTAGAAAAGATCGCTTATTGAGAGGAGCTTCCGGTCCCCTCGCTCTGGCTCCACTTTCAACTCACGCCATACGTGATGCCGGAACACCGTATGTGAGAGCGTTAGCATGTTTTTTAACGTCTCAGTTTACGAGACTCGAACAAGTAGTGCAATGTAACCGCGCCGTGTTTCACTAACGATATGCTAGTGATGCCATAACCTACAAGATATTGTTTCAACGCAAACAAAAATATTTCATCACAAACACTAACAAAAAATATTGCATAACCAACTAAATTTGGTTGTACCAACTGACACCAGCACAATACTGCACCACCCACACAATATAGCACCACCCACACAATGCAGCACCACCCACACAATGCAGCACCACC